>CAWUFW010021072.1:0-131656 GCA_963921515.1 Calotriton arnoldi | reverse complement strand
GTGAGAGGGTCTCCACCATGGGGAATCACTACCTCTGGTGTGCTCTGGTAAAGTACAAGGCTGGTGAGGTGTCTGAGTAGGGAAGTGAGGCCCTAGGAAGGTTGGCCTCAGCTTCCTCAGATCACTGGTCACCATGTATGCCTGTCTTTCCATGACTGAGTTGCATTTTGCTCTAAGGGTCAACCTTTGGCTGCCTACAGCTGGGGGTTGGGTCCCTTTGAATGGACTACTGGAGGGACATGGCAGGTTTGGAACCTTTGGTCCCAGGTTTGCCCTTGCCTAACAGAGTCCTTCTGGGGGAGGTCCCTACATAAAGGTATGGGGGATCCCTCAGTGGGTTGAGGAATTTTCACCTGGCTAGGGCTACTAGACTGGGTGCCCCTAATCTGCTGATGGGGGGTTCCTCTGGACAGGGGCCCTGGGGGTCCACTGACCTCCCTGACCTCTGCAGCCCAGGGCTGACTGAGGCAGGGTAGAGAGGGGCAGTTTACCTGCTCCAGACTGGGTACCACCTTGGAAGGGTCCTCTGCCATCAGGGGGTGGCCAGGCCAGGCCTGACTACCTCTGTGGCAGTTCCTTCACTAGGGGTAGGGTCAGTTCCCTGAGGAGGCTGACCCTTACCTACTGTCTGGAGGGAAGAAGACTTCTCTTCAACCCGTGTGCTCTCTTTTGGGGGAGAGTGGGCCATTCTTCCAGGCTCCATCTCTCCAAAATCTTGGGCTGGGGCTGTGGCCATCACACCCCCACTAACCTTTACAGGGACACCCAACATTCTCAGATGGGTTTGGTGTTCAACTTCAGCCCAGGCTGAAATTTCCAGATCATTGCCCATCAGGCAATCTACAGGTAAGGTTGGGGACACTGCCAATCTTTTTGGGCCTGTGACCCCCTCCCAGCTGAGATTGACTATGGCCATGGGGTGATCTGTTCTGACACCATCAATGTTGGTCACCTGGTATTTAAACTCAGGTAAAAGCTGGTGAGGGTGGACTAGTTTCCCTGCCACCATGGTGACACTAGCCCCTGTGTCCCTAAATGCCACAGCTTTCTGACCATTAATTATTGGCTCCAGTCTGTACCTGCCCAATGCTGTGGGACCCACGGTAAAGGTGGCAAATCCTATACCACCATCAGAATCTGAGGAGTCTGTTGAGGGGGTCCTGTCTGAACTAGGGCCCACCTCTGTTCCTCTTGCAAAAGCACCTAACTTTTGGGTGCACTACTCCCAACTGGAGGATTACTACTGGTAGTACCAGGAGGGGTGGTAGTAGTTGTTGGAGGAACATTTTCTTTATTGCCAATCCTGGGACAACTGGGATCAGACTTCCAGTGCCCAGGCTTTTTACAGACATGGCAATAGGGTTTCTTTTCAGGAGAGGAAGGAGTTTGAGACCCACCCCCAGAAGAGGACTTTTGGGGCCCTGTAGTGGACTTATCCTTAGATTTATCCCCACCTTTCTCTTGGGACTTGGTAGAATCTTTCTTGTGGTCACCACCCTGATTCTTAGGCCTTACCCTGGTTCTGGCCCATTTGTCTGCTTCTTTCCCAATTCTTGGGGAGAGGTCAGATCAGAGTCCACCAGGTACTGGTGTAAAAGCTGGTTTTGACAATTATTAAGGATCTGTTCTCTCATCATTAGATTATAAAATCCTTTGAAATCAGTAACCCTACTGCCAACCAGCCAACCCTCCAGAGCCTTGGATGCACAATCTACAAAGTCAGTCCAGTCCTGAGTCTGTGCCTTCTGGGTATCTCTGAACTTCAACCTGTACTCTTCAGTGGTTAAGCCAAACCCATCTATCAGTGCACTCTTCAGGACTTCATAATCATCAGCATCCTCTTCTCTAACAGTGAGGAGCTTGTCTCTACCTTTATCTGAAAAGGAGAGCCACAAGATTGCTGCCCACTGCTTTTGGGGGACCTGCTGTACTCTACAGGCCCTCTCCATAGCAGTTATCCATTTGTGGATATCATCCCCACTCTGGTAGGGAGGAACAACCTTGCTCAGGTTCCTATGGTCAGGAATATATTCTCTGCCTCTAGGGACACTGTTGCTGCCACCAGGGGTTCTAACCCCTCTCTTCTAGAAGCTCTCTGGATCTCCAGGGCTTCCCTATCCAGTGCCAACTGCTTGGTTCTGAGGGCCACTTTGGCTTCTTCATACTGGAGCAGTTTGCACCTTCTTTCAGAGGAGGTCTCTCTTAAGTTAAAGTATGAGCTCCTCTCCTGGACAAATTCTCTGCCAGAGTGATAAGAGTGCTCAGATTCCCTGGAAGGGGATCTGTGCCTCTCATCCACTCTGCCAGTTCTCTTAGGGAGAATTCCTCTGTCCTGTTCAGGCCCCTTGAAGCCTGGCCCTTCAATCACAGAGTCTTGGTCATTCTGATTTTCATCATCTGACCCAGATACTATGACTGACCCACCCACTGATTCAAACCCTTTAGCTCCTAGAGCCAATCTAAGGTCATCTGCTGTCAGCAGATCTATCAGGTGTAGTGTTGAGGGACTCTGTCCTAGCCTCAGGTGTCTGTCAACACACATGGCTCTCAAGTCAGAGAAAGCCATGTCCTTATACTGAGGCTGAGTGGATCCACTGGGTCCACCCTTTAAGGACATTCTAGTGTTGTGCAGTGTTGTACTACCTACACTAGTTTGTGGCCTACTGATCCTAGCTTGAGCTGTGGAAAGGGTGTGCTATCCCTTGGCACACAGCTCTAAGTTCAGTAGAACTTATTGATACTAAGCTTGACTTTATATGTACCTTGAGTACCTATAATGGTTTTCAGTTAGTAATTCAAATAGAGATTTTCTGGTAAAACAATGGCAAGCTGGAATCCCACACGCTGCCCACCAATGTGAGAAGTTGGCCTGGTATATGCTGTTCACTAATTAAAGTGGACACCTTGCACCAGGGCAAATCGACTCTTATGGTAGATAGGTTTAAGACAACCTTTTAAAGAAAGCTATCCTAGTGGTAGCTGTGGAAAGCAGCCTTCAGGCTAAGTCTCGGAGGAATGTAAAGCAGCTTGTTTTACCATATAATCTCTTGAATCACCAAATGAAAAGACACCACACAGGTATATATATCAAATATATATTTTATTTATTTCTAAATAACTCTCTACTAATCTCTTTATGAGATTAGAAGACAAACATATGCACAAATCAACGTTTCACAATAAGTTAAGCACAAAATATGGCTGGGGCCCTAGGGGCGTACCAGACCATATACTAAGTAAGAGACTTAGGGACAACGACTTGCAGGGAGACAAGGCCTAGGGCCTTCAGAAGTGCTGGGGCCTCACAAAACCACCCAAGGCAGGTAAGTAAAGGACCCACGGGGGACGCGTGCAGTGTAGATACACAGGCGCGGATCGCCGTTGACTTCAATGGGGCAAGTCGCGGTTGGAAATAAAGAGTTTTAGGATACTTCGGGAGAACCTACAAGCAAGTCACTTACAGGGTAAGTAGTTCTAGGGCCCACACCCACAGGAGCACCGTAGTGCTGGAGTTACCTCACCCAGGGAAGCCGGGTGCACAGGTGTCCTTTGGTGTCGGGTCGCGGCGTCGTTTTCAATGGAGAACAAAGAAGACTTGCTGCTTGCGGGAGCTGAAGAAGTGTCCGGTGGAATACAAGCCTGGATTCTGAAGAAGGATGACCTGAAAGCAGAGGGGACAGTGTTCAAAGTCACTTGGCAGTGACCCGGGGCAAGGAAGATGGATGCCCACCGTCGTCGGTCGCTTCAGGTCGGTTGCGGGTGCCTTGACTCTTCAGCCACGTGGTCCAGGAGGCGTCGACGACAACCAGGAGCTGGATTCGGTGTGTCCTCGACGTCTGCAGCTGACTGCGGTGTCGGCAACTCGATCGGAGCCAACAAGCCTTGGCAGCCGCAAGTCTCGGGAGATGGAGAAAAGTCGATGGCGCAGACCAGCAAGGTCTGAGGGACTCACCCAGCGAGGGTAAGTCAGGGCAGGCCTGGAGCAACCAGGGGAGCCCTTGGGTTTCTTTAAGAAGTCTTCTGGGGACCCACAAGCCGGCGGGCAAGGGATCACAAAGACTCCTCGGGCGGAATCACTCAACAGGGGCCCACGGTCACTCGGGACGGTGTAGACCTCTGATCTTCGGAGGGATTCCTGCTGGAGGTCGGGACCACACGTGGTCCAAAGCACAAGTTCGTACAACGTTGTGAAGGGGTTGCACTTGACAATAGTGCACGGTACCCAGGGGTCGCGGTTCCTCATTACTCGTGGGGTCCACTTGCCTCAGCTTCACTGGGGACTCACGATGGCCTGGGAGAAGTCAGGAAATCTACTTCTTGGGCTGCAGGGACTTCGGACTCCGGCGGGAGCGGCGTAGTTTGCGACCGTTGTTGTCGTTTTTGGTGCCTGCCAAGCAGGGGAGTCACTCCTTGACTCCAAGGGAGATTCTTCTGTCTTCCAAAGGTAGTGGAACGTCGAAGGGCCAGGATTCTTCTGTAGAGCGTTGTCCAGGGGTTATCTGCTTTGCAATGGCAAGGTTCCCCCTCTTATACTAAAAAGAGGGGATGGACTAACTCTATGACCCCACCTATGGGAGGGTCAAGGGAGGGGTGGCTACACCCACTTCCCTTTGTCCAGTTTCGCGCCAGAGCAGGGGCAGGTAGCCCCTGAGCTGGTTTGAACTGGCATATGCACAGAGGAGCCTTCTGCTCCCCCAGTGCAGGACTTCAAAGCACTCTAAGAGTGCACCCACCCAGCCCCAATACACTAAACCCTGTCTGGGAGGTGGTTACACCTCCCTGTGACAGGATGCCTATTGTTGGGCTTCCTCCACTGTGAGTTTCGGTCATCAGCAGGAGGGCAGCCCAGTGTCTGTGACTGGTGGCATCCATTTTGTGATGCCAGGGCTCTTTAGGATTCTACCGCGTTTCCACAGCAGGTACATGTCTTATCCCTCTAGAAGGGTGGAATGCTACTCCCGCCGCCAAGATTGGCGGGGGGTAGTATTCCAAGATGTTTGACACCAAACACGACATGTTTTGATGCAGCCATTCCAAAGTTAGCATTTACCGCGAGGATATAATGCACTTAATAGTATATGGTTTAACCGCATCCACAAACAGCACCAGAGAATAGACTCTGAGAGCTGCAGAGGGGCCCTGCTCATGCAGAGGCACCCCCTCACATAGAAGCCAAGCACCCTGCCCTCAGGATTGATAGGGCCTGCCATAGGGGTGACTGATAGGGTTATATGTGTGTGCAGGAGAGATATAGGAAACCTATATCTCAGTGAGGGGTGCTAGCACCACCTCACCCAGGCTGCAGTAGCAGGCCTGTGGTGTCAGATTTAGTCTGCTTCCCAGGGGTGGCATAATACATGCTGCAGCCCCTGGTAGGCCTGTGAAGTACCTATGCCCTTGGCACCTAAGGTACCATATACTAGGGACTCATAAGGCACCACAGTAACCAATCACTAGTGCACCTAGAGTGCACTCCATGTCATTTAGAGAGAGCAGATAGACTGGGGCCCTGAATAGCAGGATCCCAGTCCAACTAAGTCATAAACCAGCAAAACACCATAAAAAAAGTGGGGGCAACCATATAGTCAGATTCCACCTTCCTACAGTTACCAAATCGATGACTCTATATTGTATGGACTCACAAACCATCCTCATAAGGCACATTTTTTAAGTCAATGAAAACACTGTACCAGCAGGGAGCTCTGATTATACCAACAGTACATTATGATCCCTCGAGTACATACAACATCCTCCTTGGAAAAATCAAACTGATTCCTGAAGGTTTCATGATAACTTCATTTTTATATATGCACGGCTGCTTGTAATAACAAATGAGAATTCATTGTTATACCTGCTTATGTGCTCCAACTGATCAGATGACAAAGTGCTGTTCAGTTGACATTGCGAGTTGCATTTTGAATATTTTTTATGTTTGTTAGTTATTTTTCTTTTAAATATGTGTTAGACTTCTATGAGTTTTCTCCAATGTCTTTACTCTTTCACATTTCCCATTCTGCAAACCCTTGGCAAAACGCTTCTTTTCATTTTTCTTGCTTGCCCAGTTCTCTTAGTGGTTTTCACCTTGTTCCTTCTGATCTACTCTTCTTGAAAGTTTTCCCTATACAGAATGCTTACATAAATAAATGCATATGCATTCTTTTATGAAGTACATTTCTCTTTGCTACTATGTGAATGTAACTGCCTGTACGCCCAATATGAAGGCAAATTGGAGGATTATGACTGGTATTTCCTTCTTGTTGCTCTGTTCAGCTTGCCTAGGGGTGTTATCTATGTACTTCACGTAATGCCCTCCTTTGTGTACGGTCCCAGAAAGTGTGTTCTACAATCTGGATGACTTAAGTCCAGATGCAGGTGAATGATACAGAAATACTGGAATGTCTAGGCAAGACCATAAATGGGTAGCGAATTTGAGATAATAAATTAATCCAGAGAGAGCAGTCAAGGGGCAACTTGATATCTGTCTATGAGTTCCAAGCCCTGACTTAAAATAATAGATTTAATATACTTCAAGTGAACTAACATATCTAAATAGGAGGATCCAAATAAAAATAGGCAACAAGAAATCAATGGGGCCCTGGAATTACTGAGTGGGGAAAAATAAATTACTCAATGCATGGCATAAATCTTGTCAGTAAGACATGTAGAGGGGCACCTGACACCCCTAAGCAGCTGTCTGTTTGGCCAGCAGTAAAGAGGATAATAACTACTGATTCTGTGTACTGTAGCCCACGTCATATCTAAAAGGCCTGCATTAATTTCTTAAATAATAAGTGCTGGTGCCCAAAGCACCTCTCAGACCCTCGTGGCCAGCGCAATTGAATGTCAGCACACCAAATACCTTGGCTGTGTAGTCCTGAATCCCCCTCAGGTCTCTTTAATCCACTACCAGACACTCCCTGCCCCTTAATCTCACTCTTGCAGGCTTCTGCTTTCTCCCTTGATGATAGATTTTCTATCTTTCTGTTCCTCCATCTTTCCCCTTTGTGTGTTTCTCCCTCTCTTGCTTGGGAAATGTCTAATGTGGAAAAAAATGTGGTGGCCCCCAAAAATGAGTGTTGGTGGCCCCTAGGACAACCACCAGCTCAAATTAAGCCCTGTGCACTGGTATCACCATTGTGTCAGATTACTATGTTATACATATAAAAACAAGTTATGTATTATTACCAAATAAGTTTTATTTTAAATCTTCAGGTAATTTAAATATACTGCCCTTGGTTTCTTCATCATCTGGTTGACTATGAGCCACCAGTCTTTTGTTCTCTCAGAAGTGTACCATCAGATACCAGCAAGATCACTATGCTGGCCCAGAACAGTTGAGTACATCGTTAATATCCATACTGGTCCTCAAAAAAGTCTAATTTCCCTAATCCCTTATATGGGGTTCAGCCACAGGTTAAGTACCCATGATAACACTACTTGTATCAGCACACAGCCAAAGCTCCAGTGCACGTGCTCATTGCAACTGTTGGATGTAAGGCACTGCCACCAGTTTGTATCAAAAAAGTAAATTTTCATTAAACTGACCCTCCAGTCTCTTCTGCACAATCAGTTAATCAATCAGGGTTGGTAAAGCTCAGCTACTCACCCACGAGGGTCTCAAGGCGCTAGAAGGGCTCACAAACCTATACAATTTGTCTATTTTTCACATTTTCCCCACAAGAGATCCAATACATGTTCCTACTAACCACTCGTAGAGACCCCAGTTTGGGAAAATATCAGGGAAAGTAGGCAGTGGTCGGCTGAGCTTCTTGAGGCTCTTTCTTATTCTCCTCTCAGGCTGCCGGCAAGATTCACAAAGTGGAAGGGGTCCAAAGGGTTTCCCTTCTCTTTTGTGAGTGCAAAGTTGTCTAGCGTTCGTGAAGTAAGGTTCAAATTCTCTTAAAGAAACATAGGCAAGGATGATGCCTTTTATGTTCTCCATTAATTCGCTCAGAAGTCCATTTATTAACAACTTAAAAACCACTTGGGTCTACATATCTCATGTCTCCCAAATTAGAACAGAAAATCCACCAGTAGTAATCTTTGTCCTCAAAGTAAAACAGCCCAAAAGGAAAAGTGCTTCCTCTTTCGTCGGTTGATGTGAATTGCTGATAATCAGTTTTCTGTTGGTACTCCTGTTTCTGCTCTGATCCTATAAAAAGATAAAGCAATCAGTGTACCATTCACCTTTAGTACATAACTCATTGTCAGATATAATCACATCAAGTCATAACATAAAATGTGTCCCTACAAATAACGTTATACGTAAACCTTACAGAGTATTGATGCTTAAAATGGGTGCGTTCATATCAAGTGCCATGAAGGGTGGGATAATCCTTGCCTTTGTGTCTTTAATAGAATTAAAACTTTGCTTCACGAATGCTAGGAAATATTACATTCTAACAGGAGCTCTTATTGAGTAGGTCTAAATCTTATCAATTACCAATTATGCTGCCTGCATCATTGGTTTGAAATAACATTTCTTAATGATGGAGTCAGAGGACCAATCTCCTGCAGTTTGGATGTCCCTGAGATGGCCCTCCAAAGAGTAGGCCTTGGAAGTCATAGCTAATCCGACAGAGTGAGTTCCAAAGTTGGAAGTATTGATTCTCGCCTCCTGCATGATCCACTTGACCCATTTAGCCATTATAGATGAAGACACTGGTTTATAAGGTACTTTAGTGCTACGAGAAGTTGTTTTGTCCCCAGGGGGTTTATTTCTTCTTTCATGGTCTCATATGATGGTAAGCATTGTACAACACACAACCTGAGATTGTCTGGGAATGATGGCTAGGTGGCAATTCTTGTCTGAAATGTAGTGTTCCTGGAAACTGTAAAGGCGACTCTTTCAGGGCTGAAGAACCTGGCCGAAATATCCAAAGCCCTGACGTTCGAGACCTACTTGCAGGAATGAAGGCATAACAGTGTAGCCAATTTGCCTGATAGTTCCATCCTAAACAGGAATTTATTATCCTGCCACAATTCTAAGAATTGTAGAACCACATTCACATCCCATAGTTGGGAATACTTTGCATTTGATGGAGAGTCAATCAAATTCCCCTTAGGATCCTACACATCAATTGGTGTTCCCCAACCGGAACTCCATGGATGGGAAGATGCCCTCCTGAAATGGCTGATCTGCAAGCATTATTAGTCTGGTAGTCCTCCAGTACAACCAGGAAGTTGATTACCTGAACCATCAAGTGGAGCTATAATGTTTGATATGACTGAAGCCTGTTCTCAAAGCCCTGGGATGCTCCAAGGTCCCCTGTAATCTGTGCAAATAGAAGCAAAACCTAAATATTTGCCTGACTGTTTGCTGAATGATAGAGATTATGTGCTGTTCTGCTGGCAGCCATGTAAATAGCAGAAAAACTTCACTATTTACGCTGCCGCTGCTTAAACAGTAGGGATTCTGCACTGTTCGTCCGGCAGCCGTGCAAATGGCAGAAAAACATCACTAATCACCCTGCCACTAGCTAAATAGAAGACATTCAGCACTGTTTGGCAAGCAGTCTTTGAAAAACTTCTCCCACGCCTGACATCTTGTCCTAAGTGGTCCCCTTCCCCTTTGCAAGTTAGTTACCACCCCACCTTAGCTCATCCATGGTCTGCAAACGCAATTGCAGTCACAAACTATCAATACATTCCTTTCCAAATTGGAGAGGGGAGGGCGAAAATCCCTTTTATGAACCCTCCTATTTGCAATACAGAAACATTCATAAAAGTCCTTTTGCTAGTCTAAAGAAATTTGCAACTCATAAAAAGGGTTTTGTACATATTGATAAGCATGTTTGTGGTGACAAACTTTGTAATTTTGCAACATGAGACCCTTGATGCTAAAACTGGCTTAATGCAGGCACTAACTTATAGGTCTAAAGGTCCCAAATCTTGAAATGTTTTCAAGTTATTTTGACAGGCATGGCACAGAATGCCACTCCATTACACTGTGGGCCAACAGATAGCGACTTGGAGCTGTCTCGTGCTCCACATATGCTTCTACTTGGTTACATTTACCTGCAGATGTGACTAATGACGAAGATGATTAGAATCTTTGCGAGACTAGTTAAAGCTGTTTACTCTTCTAAAGCTATATGCGTGCTCTTTCTCACTAAGCCATGGAAATGTACAAGAGCCAGGCTCCATGTTATGAGAACACCTATTTTTCTACAGCAAATCAGTGCATTCTGGAATTATTAATTCTGGTTTACTTCAATCAAATAAATCAGACTGAAATATCTGAAAACAATGATTTGTAAAAACAAAAACTAGAAACGGAAATGTTGCATCCCAGTGACATAGAGCCATCTTATATTTAGGGTGATTTTATCAAAATAGAAACAATTGCATAGGGCTCCTTATGAAATGACTAACACAGTATAATTGAGAGACTTCATTCCAATTTCATGACAGACTTAAGAAAAAATATGTGCCTGATTTTGAGTTTCGAGGAGGGAGTTAACTCTGTCAGGATGGCGAGGACAATACCTTCGACATCTTGAGAAACATCCTCACACCCAATTTAAAGTTTTCTGTTGGCACTGTGCACAACTGTTTACATTGACAGGAACTGCTGTCATAGCGGTCCCTGTCTATGCACAAAATGTTTTCAGGACAGTACAGTCAGACATAATGGCCAGCTGGCAAACTTTAAAAAAAATTTTGTTTTTAAAAACCAAACTCCCAAGCAGGAGTTTATTTTTGAAAAACAAACAAACAAATGGTCCTTCACACTGAGATTTTCTCCCAGGGTGATGGTTCATTTTTTTTTCCCTGTCCCATATAGCAAGGTTTTACTCCAAATATGGTAGCTGGTATAAAGTCCTCCTTTTGACGGCAGTATGTTGTCCCATCAGAAGTATTCTGTCGAGAAGCCACAAGCAAAGCAATGGGACTATAATTAACTGTATTGAATGTCATTGTAATATGAATTAATTTTCCCATTAAATCAGAGAAAGACATATAGGCATCAAAAACACAGAAAAAAGAAACTCAGAGGTTTTTATGCATTGACTTTATGACAAATATTGTAATAAATAAGACACTGAATAAACAGAGATATTTTGTTACGTCCATTCCTGTGGCGTAGAGATCGATCATTTACAGTTCAACCTTAATACTTTAATATTTTCCAGACAGGAGATGGGGATCCATTATTGAGGTTTCAGAGCTGATCTAGGGAGTTTCTCTTTGAATTATCATTTTTTGTATGTCCTTTAGACACAGCTTTATGGCTGCTAGTTGATGGCTCTTACAGCAATAGAAATAGAGCTGGCTCCAAGCAGAAGTATCCAAAACAAGGGCACAATGAAGCATGAGATCTCGGCACCTGGCTGTCATCAGCCTTTCTGATTTGTCGTCAGGCACAGACAAAAAGGCAGCCCTGCTTAGAAACGTTGACACCTTTAACAAGAGAAACCTATGACCTACCCCTTGCTTTTACCATCTACTCTATGTCATCACTCAGAAAGAACTAATCAGCATCCCTTTGCTAAAAAGGACCATACAGAATTTTTTGGGGTAGCCTATTTTCCATTCTCCCTTACTTCAGTTCTTGGTCTCCACCCTCTATCCACAGGGATGCAGTCAATACACTCCCACTATGTAGGGAAGCTGTATCTCCTCCCCATCACGTCATGCAAAATGCATCCCACTGGTCCATGCATTAAGACTTTCATTACACAAGGAGTCTTACTACTACGCACTTAGGGGCTGATTTACTAGGGACTCGTGTTGCACTTTTGTCAAGCAAGGTAACACAAGCCCTTAATTGGGATTTACTAAGAAACGCAAAGTCACCTTGTGTGGTTCTGTGTGGTTTAGTAAATCCAGAGTAACGCAAGACAGTGCAAATCGCTGCCTTTTGTCATCCTGTGTTCAGAAGACGTTCCATGTGTGGAGCATGTGCATTCTCAGGCATCCACCCATGGATTTTGAAGCAAGTCAGATTTACTAAGTTGAGTTAAAACCTGGGATTGCATCAAAATGGCACGACTTCCGAAGTGAGGCGTAACAAGGAGAAATATCTGTATTGCTCCTTGTTACTTCCTCTTTATATTCATAGAATTAGGAAAATGCCTCAAAGTGCAGAACTGTGCCCCTTCCTGCACAAAAACAGTACTACTCATACTGCAGGCACCCATGCATCATGGCGCAATCACTGTGGCAAGCTTAAGTCCTTGTGCCCTCAAATCCACCCTCAGACTACTGTGTCAGCATTAGACCGCGTCTTCTACAATCAGAGGTCAGTGTGTAACAGTCCGGGCTTTTTATTCACTTTTCATGCTCTGATTTTTCAGCAAATCAACGTCGTCTCCTCCTCCTGCTTCAACACCCTCCGCATGCTCCGCAAGATCTACAGATGGATCCCGACAGATACAAGAAGAACAGTCACCCAGGCTCTCGTTAGCAGCAGACTCGACTACGGAAACGCCCTCTACGCGGGAGCCCCGACCAAGCTCATCAAACGACTGCAACGCATCCAAAACGCCTCTGCACGACTGATCGTCGAAGTACCACGCCACAGCCACATCACCCCCCACCTGAGAAACCTGCACTGGCTCCCCGTCAACAAGAGGATATCCTTCAAGCTCCTCATCCACGCACACAAGGCACTCCACAAGACCGGCCCAGCCTACCTCAACAGACGACTTTCCTTCTACATCCCCAACCGCCAGCTCCGCTCCGCCGGCCTCGTACTCGCCACCGTCCCTCGCATCCGAAGAACAACCACCGGCGGGAGATCCGTCTCCCACCTCGCCGCCAAGACCTGGAACACCCTCCCACTGAGCCTACGACAGACCCAAGACCTGCTGACCTTCAGGAGGCTACTCAAGACCTGGCTGTTTGACCAGTAGCGCCCCCCCCTCCCAGCGCCTTGAGACCCTCGCGGGTATGTAGTGCGCTCTACAAATGTCTGATTGATTGATTGATTGTATTGTGATTGCATTTCTATAGTGCTCAGATCCCCGACTGGCTCCAGGACATTTTGTTGTTTAGTAGTACGCCGTTATGTACACATTGATGAAATTGGACTTACAGCTAACATTGGCGTGGGCTGTATTAATTATAAATAAATAAACGGAGATGAAAGACAGATAAAACCAGCGCAGTCGCGAAAGTGAAAGCGACCGCGCTGAGTTAATTATCCTGGCTGGAATGCAGCTGGCAGACTGAACGCCGCTGCTCCTCCGCTCGCTCCCGAGACCCATAGGCCATGGGAGTGAACGTTTAGAGGAAAGGCGGGACATGCCCCCGTCTTTGGCCATTTGCGTGCTTTCATTATTGAAAGCCACACGCAAAGGCCAATGGAATGTGTGGGAGGAGGCCGACCCACACGGAGAAGTCTCTTGGAAGTCTGGAGTGATTTCAAGAGGCCCTCTCATAGAGCAGCGCATGCGCGCTGCGCTAGGCTCGACCTAAAAAGACTCCCAGAGGTGTGTAAGCATGTTTTGCTACTGCTGAGGAAAATGCTCTATTTAGTAAAGTTCAGGGCGACATGGAGCGCCTGAGGCAGTACAAGCCTGCAAATTGAACAGTGAGGCCTGTGGTGGCAGAGCGCACGGCTAACGGGCGGCACAAATAGTACTTCAGCGCGGTGAAAGCCAACGGGTTGCACGTCCACCACGCAGCAAAGAAAAAAAACTGTCAGTGCAGGCAGAAGCCACTAGCAAAGAGCGCTGAAGCTATTCCTCCCTGTATGAGGAGTGAAGGACATTGAAACTTGGGGGCAGGAGAACAGCCTCTCAGTAGTGTGCAGGAACGACAAGCCAGTAATTTAAAGAGAGGGAAGACGTGAGAAGTGAAATTAAGTGAGGCTGCCACCTGCTGGCTGAAAAGCGTAATACGGAGGAATATTGCCCTAACAAAGTCAAGTTTCAAATCACTTCACAAGTTGAACTGTCACACAGTGAACAACAAGAGTGATTAGCATTCCCCTTACAAAGTCAAGCACAAGCAGAGTGTCTAGTTCTATTACAAAACATAGCTGTTTGAGGTAACACACGATTTGAAATGAATGTCAACAATGCAATATCTGTACCACCACCAATTTGTATGTCCGCAGGGGATCCACCCATAGAATGGGAAGATTGGTTTGATTGCTTTGAGAGATAATTAGATTGGATTGATTGCTTTGAGAAATAATTAGTGAGACTTGATGGCAACAGGAGAAGAGGTGGAAGATGTGTATAAGGATGTTGTATTGAAATTAAGAACTAGTTTTGTCAAATAGGAGAATGTGGTGATGCAGCAATACAAATTCTACAGCCAACCACAAAAGGCAACAGAAACTGTTGATGAATTTGTGTCCAGATTGCGTGAATTGTCTGCTAAATGCCAGTTTGGGCAAATGACTAACAAGATGATAAGAGACCAGTTGATTGTCCAAAGCAATAGTTAAAGTGCAGGAAGGGCTGGGGGCTGCAAGCAATCCCACATTAAAGGAAGCCATAACAATTGCTAAAGTGGTGGAAGAGTCTGAGAAGTGTATGTGGGAAATGAAGAATCCTATGCGAGAAAAACTCAGATGTTGCAGTAATGCAGAAAAAGGAGGACTTGGTTAATGTGGTGCAGAGCAAAACCCCTAATGCAAGTGGTTCTGTGAACAAAAATAAAAGTAAAAAGGGAGCCATGTTTGCTAGTGCTGCATGAAAGAATACCTCTAGAGTTTGACACAGATGTGGCAGTACTTATCATGTGGATTCAATAAATTGCTTTGCTCAAGATAAAGACTGTCACAAGTGTGGCAAGAAAGGACACTTCACATGCATGTGCAAGGCAAGTACTAAAGAAATAGCAATGGTGGATAAGGAGGAATCTGATCACGGAGTTTTAGTAGTCAAGGAGGATGATTTTATGAACCAACAGGAAAAGAAGAGAAATCGCCCAAAAGCAGACTTTCATGTCAAAAGGAGGGTGGTGATGTTAATTGTGGAGACAATCAATCAATCAATCAATCAATCAATCAGAAGGTTGCAAAGAGCGCTGCTCACCCTTGAGGGTCTCAAGGCACTGGGGGGGGGAGAGGGGTAAGCAGCTCCGTTCAGTCGAACAGCCAGGTCTTGAGTGTCTTCCTGAAGATGTTCAGGGAGGGGGTGCGTCTGATGTCGATCAGGAGCTTGTTACATGTCTTGGCCGCGATGTAGGAGAAGGCTCATCCACCTGTTCTGGCTCTGCGGATGTGCAGGGTTTCGGCGAGGGCGAGGTCGGCGCATCGGAGGTTTCTCTTGGGTACGTGGAAGGAGATTCTCTCGTTGATGTATTGGGAGCCGGAGTTGTGGAGGCATTTGTAGGCGTGGGTGTGAAGGAAGTGGCCCAACTAGGGTCACCCGGGTCACTCTCAACCTCCTCTTGCCTTCCAATAATGAAGAGTCGATGATGCAGTAGAGAATACAAGCAAAACTAGTTTATTCACAAGGTACACTGCAGTGGAGTCCAGTCTGACCAGCCTCCTATGATGGCTGACGAGGGACTGACTTTTTCCAGCATAAAGGGAATAATTATACATTTGAGCATCAGCACAAGACACACCCACCCAGTAACTTTCCACAGAGAGCACAGAAGAACAAAGGGGCACACAGAGATGAGCTAAGAGTCTGAGACCGGGCACACACTATCTCTTTGGCAAGGTCTTACAGTTTGTGCTTGCAGCTGGAATAGTGGGAGCACCCTCTATCTAAGGGAAAGGTAATCGTTAATGAGCAAGTTTCAACATTGGAAAAACGAAACTTACCAAGGACCATTTCTTGTAAATGAGGAAGTAACAGTTTCGATTATAATAGAAGATGGCGTCCTCGAGAGCTAAAATGGTGGCACAATTGTTAACCTAACAAACATAATGTCTGCATTTACTAGTTGCGTATACATACAGTATGCATAATGATGTATAAGCTATATAAATGCTAACATAATATTGGGTAAAATACAAGTAATATGGCACTTTTACGTTTTAATTCTAACAGGTGAGTATCTTGAAAGTTACTCTCTTCTCAACGGGGAGCCAGTGGAGGTTCCGCAGGTGTTGGGTGGTATGTTCATGTTGAGGGATGCCGAGGTCGAGTCTGGCTGCGGTGTTTTGAATGGTCTGGAGTTTGCGAAGCAGAGACTTGTTGATCCCGGCGTAGAGGGCGTTTCCGTAGTCCAGTCTGCTGGTTATGAGTGCGTGGGTGACTGTCTTCCTTGATTCGGGTGGGATCCATTTGAAGGTCTTTCAGAGGATGCGGAGGGTGTTGAAGCAGCTGGAGGCGACGGCATTGACCTGTCAGTTCATGGAGAGGGAGGAGTTGAGTACGATGCCGAGGTTTTGAGCATGGTCCGTGGGGGTGGGCGGGCTGCCGAGGGTGGTGAGCCACCAGGTGTTGTCCCATGCAGAGGGGGAGGGTCCGAGGATGAGGACCTCTGTCTTCTCCGAGTTGAGCTTCAGGCATCTGCTGCTCATCCAAGATGGAACGTCCTTCATTCCTTGCTGGAAATTGAGTCTGGTGGTGGTGGGGTCCTTGGTGAGGGAGAGAATGAGCTGGGTGTTGTCGGAGTAGGATACTATGCTGAGTCCGTGCTGTCTGACGATGGTGGCGAGGGGGGCCATGAGGTGTTGAAGAGCGTGGGGCTGAGCGATGATCCTTGTGGTACTCCGCAGTTGATTTCGGTGGGTTCGGAGAGGAAGGGCAGCAGTCTGATTCTTTGGGTTCTGCCGGTGAGGAAGGAGCGGACCCAGTAGAGGGTAGTTCCCTGTATGCCGACGTCGTGGAGTCTGGCGGTGACTGTGCGGTGAGAGACGGTGTTGAACACTGTCAAGAGGTCGAGTAGGATCAGGGCCGTGGTGTGGCCTTGGTCAAGGAGGGTGCGGATGTCGTCTGTGGTGGCGAGTAGAGTGTTCTCGGTGCTGTGGTTGATGCAGATACTGGATTGGAAGGGGTCGAGGGTGGCGTTTACTTCGATGAATTATGTTAGTTGGCCGTTGACGGTCTTCTCAGTTACTTTGGCCCCGAAGGGGAGAAGGGAGATGGGTCGGTAGTTCTTGAGGTCTGTGGGATCTGCTGAGGGCTTCTTGAGCAGGGGTCTGACTTCTGCGCATTTCCAGTCGTTGGGAAAGATGCCGGTCTGGAAGGTGCGTTGATGGTGCATCCTAGTTCCGGAGCGATGGCGGTGGCGGCTCTGTGGAATATGTGCGGGGGCAGGATCCATGGGGGCTCCTGAGTGGATGCCTTTCATGGTCAAAGTGGTGTCTTCGGTGGTTACTGGGGTCCAGGAGGAGATGGTGGGCTGGCTGGCATTGCTGGAGTAGAAGGTGGTTTCGGCTTCAGGTGTCTGGTCGTTGAAGTTGTTGTAGAGGCCCTTAATTTTCAAATGGAAGTAGGAGCCAAGCTTGTTGCAGAGGTCCTGGGATGGGGTGATGTCTGTGGTTCCGCTGGGGAGCTTGGTGAATTCCTGGATGACACTGAAGAGTTAGTTGGAGTTGCTGGAGTTGGCGAGGTTCTTGTTCTGGATGAAGGTCCTTTTGGTGGACCTGGTGCGTGGGTGGTATTCCGTCATGGCATTCTTGTAGGTGGTGCGATCTTCCGACGTTTTACTGTTTCGTCAGTTCTTCTCAAGACGTCTGCAGGTGCGTCTGGATTCTTGGAGGTCGGTGGTGAACCAGGTGGCCTTCCTGGGGCGCTGTCTGTCGGGGTTACGTAAGGGTGCAAGCTCGTCTGCGCAGTTAGAGATCCATTTGTGGAGTTCTTTGGCTGTGAGGTTGGCTTCGGCCGAGGTGGTGGGGGCATCACAGTTGAGCGTGGAATTGAGCTGCTCCTCAGTTACTTTGCTCCAGTTTCTTCGGGGAGGACGGGGTGCAGGTTTGGGCGGCACGGGTTTGTTGACAAGGAAGTGTACGCAGTGGTGGTCTGTCCATGGGGGTTGCATGGTGTGGCTGAAGCGGAAGTTGTTCCCACCTGCGAAGATGGGTTCGAGGGTGTGTCCTGCCTTGTGGGTAGGCATGGTGACGAGCTGTTTCAGTCTGATGTTGGCAAGGTTGTCCAGGAGGGTGGTGGAGTTGGGGTCGCTGGGGTTGTCGAGGTGAAAGTTCAGGTGTCCGATGAGTATGTAGTCCATTGAGGCAATGGCGTGGGGTGCGATGAGGTCAGTGGTAGTAGCGAATGAAGCAAGCGGCCTGGGGGGTCTGTAGGCGAGGGTGCCGCAAAGAGTGGTTCTAGGGCTGGTCTGGAGGAGGCAAGGCACAGGGGAGGCCGGAGCAGGAACCAGCAGGGGTAGGGGGCAGCGGGAAGGGTGGCAAAACGGGCACGGAGGGCACAAAGAAGTGAACAGTACCACAGAATAAGACAAATAACAAATAAAACAGTGAAGCAACAGGCAAAATAAAACAAAAGACAATTTACAGGCAGAAAAACACACAGACAGACAACAGACAGAAAAACGGGCACAAACACAGGACAAACAGCAGCGGACCAGCAGAAGAGCAAGGCTCTCCCAATGGACTACCAGGGATGAGGCGTAGGCAGGAGCCTGCGGGTGGAGGAGGGCCTCGAAGACCTATCTGGGAGAGAGGTGTCTAGGGCAGTGGCAGGCGAGACAGGCTCCTTGTACACCATAATTCCGAAAAGGATCTACGATGCAACATGGCATGGGCAGAAGTTGACTTCCTCGGATGTGGTATTGAAAGGTTGCCAAGGGGCAGACATTGGAGTGGTGGGTTTTATAACAGCCACTATTTGCAGGAAGAGAGACACAAGGGAACATTTATATTGCTCCAGATGGTCCACCTATTCTAGGTTGGGCACACCAGTATGACTTACATATCAAGGTGGATCCCAGAGCAGAGAACCAAGTCATGGTCATTGATGAGAGTCTATTCTAAGCCAAAATACACATGTGTTTGAAAATACGTTAGGAGAGGCAAAAAGATACATGCATGAGATCAAAGTAAGGGAAAATGCTGTTCCTGCCAAACATGTTGCAATAAGAAGGCCCTTGGCAGGTGAAGGAAATTATTCATAAAGTCAACCACGAAGGTACTGTTCCTAAAGAAAGGAGAGGTGAAAGAAAAAGAAGGACGATTCGCAAAAATATAACTATAAGAGCATGAGGGGGAATCCTATGGATTATTTCTTGTTGCCTTCACACACCCCTAAGGATGTCATGCTTCAACATTGGGCATTGCTCCTCGTTGGACCAGCACCGCAATGCCATACGGGCCACACAAAGGGTCGCTTTGGAGGAGATCTTTTTTGGTTTTGCTGTATATTGAAAAGGTGGGTGAGCGAGGGGCTGATGGGCGTGTGGGGTGGTCAAAAGTAAGAGAATAGAGAATAAAACTGATACCAAGAAACTATTTTAATTTGTAGGTTCTCCTGACAGAATTAAGTGGACCAAGGAACTGTTTGAAGCTACTGGCAGGGCGTAATGTGTCCAAGTAGCTGTGAGTAAGAAATAGTGTAATCACTCAGGTCAACATATTTCATTCCTGATGGTCTCTAATGGATCCATGGTGATTCTTTAGGACCAGTAAAAGGTGGGTGGTGAACATACCCCACACCTATGATGTGATGTAGGTATTTCACAATGGTAAAGTACCTGGTGTAGAAGTAGATAGTTTATGATCGTCAACCCTGTGTAACAATCATCAATATCCCCATTGGTTGATGCAGAGGTCAACACACTGATGCTGAATCTTACCGGTGCATGAAGGACCCAGGACCTACGCTCCTCTGCTCACCAGGATCCAGGATGGCATGGTTGACATTATGATTGCTCTCTGAGCCTGGGCACTGGACCTTCATTGGCTCCTAGCCCCCCTCTTCTCTTTGTGAAGGAAAATGTTTCAAAAGCTACTAGATGATAAGGTCATAGAGACGTTGAGGTCACAGAATGTCTGCCACCAGTGGTCATCACAAAGAAATCGAATGGATCGCTTCGTTTTTGCGTGGATTTGCGCAGCTTAAATGAGAATGTAGTAATGGATAATTTTCCACTAGCTAACATAAATGAGATTATGTTGATGTTGCGAGGGGGTAAATGCTTCTCAAAACTAGTGAGACTCAAGCCACAATCTAAACATTTCACATCTTTTATAACTTCTGAAGGGACTTTTCAATTTAATAGGCTTCACTTTGGCTTATGTTCCGCTGCAAGTGCTTTTCAGCAGCTCATAACTCAAGGATTGTCCGGCCTCACTAAGGGGGTCATTATGATAGTGGTGAACCTGCCACCGGCAGCCTGCCGGTGGCGGGTTCACCACCATTGTGCGGCCAAATATCGCCCGCCAGATAAGGATGGCGGGCGGTGTGCTGGTGGATGGAAAGCCCGTCCACCACGGGTCCGACACAGGCAATCGTTACGATTGCCTGTCGGACCCGGCCAGCATACCTAGAATGGTTGCGGTGCCTGGCAGGCACCGTCCGCCACATTAGGATGCTGCATCAAGCCAGCCTTTCAATGGCGGTTCAACCGCCATTCAAAGGCTGGCGGGGATGTACTTTGGGGGCCCGTTGCAGGCCCCCCTTGTGCACGGGCATGGGAATTGTGCACTTGGGGGGCACCTATGGTGCCCCCTACAGTTCCCTGCACCAGGTGGCAGGCACTGCGTGGTGCCTGCCACATATTGCAGGGAAATGCACAACATGCATTTTTGACATTGCAGCGGATGCTGCAGCCAGCAGCACCCGCCGCAATGGTAAACATGTGCAGTACTGCCGCCATTTGGGCGGGCGGGCAGACTTAAGTCCATCCGCCATCATATTCACCCCCTAAGTGTGTCTTTTTCCAAGATGACATTTTGTTTTTTGGGGAAGATGAAGAAGAACACAATAAGATTTTGGGAGAAGTGCTGTTACAGTTGGGTGAGGCCGGGTTAACCCTGCAGAAAGAAAAGTGTATGTTTGGAATGCAAGAGGTTGAATACTTATGCTACCTAATCATCAGGAAAGGAATAAAACCAAAATACAATTTGGTGAGTGCAATTAAAAATGTGGAAGTGCCCAAAGATAGAGAAAAGTTTAGTTCGTTTTTGGGCTTAGTAGATTATTACTCCAAATTTGTACATACAAAACAGAACCACCAAGGTAATTATTAAGAAATGGCAAGATGTTTGTGTGGGGTGAACTGCAGCAGAAGGCTTCCATGATGATTAAGGAGAACATAGCTCAAGCAAATGTTTTGGTAGCACCGTTTACGGACTGTGCCTACCGTTGATGCAAGTGCAGTGGGTATTGGTGCCTTCATGGTACAAATGCATGGCAGGGTAAAAAAACGGTGGCATTTGCTTCATGTTCTTTGACTGACACTGAGAGGAAATACTCAGTCATAGATCGTGAGGCTTTGGCAGCAGCTTGGGCAACTAGCCATTTCCGAGTATTTCTGTGGGGTTTTGTTTTTATGTTATGAACGGACCACAACCACTTCTTAAAATATTAGCACCCGATGACACAATGAACTGTTCAGGGAGACTAGAATGCCTGGCAGTTAAGTTGCAGGACTACAAGTGTAGTGTGGAGTACATCCCTGGATTGAGGAATAAGGTTGCAAACTGTCTCTCAAGACTACCTGATAAAAGTACTGAAAATATTGATATGCAGTTTGAGGATATGGTAGGCAATTTGGATGATGTCACTGAAGGTCTAGGAAGTGTGAAATCAAAGTAAGAGTGAGTCTTTGGTATGCAGCAGGATAGAACCCTTCAGAGTGTGGTAAGATTGATAACAGGAGTGGTGAGAAGGGAGAGTAGCATACTGGAAGGGTTAAGACCGTACTCGAAGATTATGGATGAGATGTTGGTTCAAGTGGAATGGCTGGTGATGAGGGGTGAAAGATTTGTGCCACCAGAAACACTCAGAGATAGGTTAATTGGTTTAGTCCGTGAGGGATATTTAGGCCAGACTTTGACAATCAAGAGGGTGAAGGGGAAATTCTGGTGGCCAATCAAGGAATAAACAAATTAAGGAATGGGTTGAAAAGTGTGAAAGCTGCAGAGAATCAGAAAAAAAGGTTACGGTGGGCCTTGGAAAAATGGAAGTAGTGCAACATGCAGTGGAAGCTAAGCATATGTGGGAAAAAATGCGTTTAGATTTCATTAGTCCATTTAATTTTTTTCAAGATCAGGAGAAATATGCTGCTGTGTTGGTGGATGTGAAGTCAAAATGGGTGGAGGTAGTTTTCAAGAGATCTATCACCACAGATGCAACTATTAACGTTTTGAGTGAGGTGCTTAGATGGGAAGGCATTCCAGCTGTGGTACTTACTGATAAAGGAACGCAGTTAACTTTGCAGGAGATGGAAGTTTCATCAAAGACTTGGGGTAAGGCATGCTTGCACCTGTCTTTATAATCCCCTAGGAAACAGCTTATGTGAAAGAGTTAACAAAATGGTGAAAGGTGCAATGCAATTAGCATGTAGTGCTGGTATACAGGTGCAAAAGGCTGTTAAGGAGATGCTACGGGCATATCGCACCACTGTACATACAGGAAAGGGAAAAAGACTGTTTGAAATGATGCATGGAAGACAACCAGGCACATCTTGGATGAGTGAAGGGTTCGTGGTATAGGGAGGAAACAAAAGTGCTTGGAAAACATGGGGCAAAGAAGATTTATACAGGTAGAGATTGGGTAAAATTAAAACTGGGGAGAGTTGGCAAAGGTTTGTCTATGTTCAGAGGACCATTTAGTGAAGTCCATTGGTGGGAACTGGGTCAAATTGAACAATGGACCAACATGGAACCTTGGAAGGGTGGCTTTGTATCAGAAACAAGGTGAGGTAATGGATATGGCTGTGGGTGCTGTAAGTTCGAGTTCCTGATGGTTACTTATGAATGCAAATGAATTTACCAGGTCCTAAACAAATACTGAACCTCAGTACCAGCACTCTCCCTATCAACCAAGCCCCACAGCCTCTTCTAGACCGACAGTGCATGCTGTCAGGAGTCTATAGAACCCATTTCTTCAGAGGTCAGTCTGCCAGGGCTACCCCAGGACATAACAGGTTCTCTTCCTTCTGGTTCGACGAGAGAGTCAGAGGATTGACACCACCTGTTCTGTAGAGGCGGTCCAGTTAAAAGTCATTGGTTCAAGTCAAGTCAAGAACCACTTGCTCTCCTGGCAGGGGCCACAGCAAAGCAGAGCTTGTCCTTTTTCTCTCACCAACCCCTGTGAGTCTTCTGCCTAGTTCTTAGTTTTAGTTCCATGCACAGGAGATTTTAATGGAAGGTGGAGATTTTTGTTATTGGTGGGAACCCCACCAAATTAAATACTACAGCATAATCCCTTCACCTGTATATGACACCATAAGGGCCTAGTCTACTTACTGTAGTACCTTCCTACAGGATTCCGGGAGATTTACAACATGGCAAAATGTTTGTAATATGATCAGAATAGCTCTGATGTGCTTCTCACCAGCCCTCCACCCTTTAATTCAAAGTAGAAAGGGGTCTGGTGAGGTGAGGTGAAACAATAGTCTGCTCTCTCTCCTTTTCCAAGGCCGAGACCATCTCCTGACCTAATTATAAAGAGGACTCAGCTGTGAGCAGGGAAAAAGTTGACTGCCGACCCTGCAGCTGCAGTCTTGAATAACATTTGTCCCATTTTACTTCTACTTATCCTATAACAATCTCAGAGAAATTCATTAATGGACAGGTCTCACTTTCTTAAGTAGCACTGACTTCTTAATGAAACCCAATCTGGTTTCAATCTAGCATATTGTACGAAAGCAGCTTTGATTTCGGTATTAGACAATATTCAAGTACTCGCAGACCAAGATAAATCCTGTACTCTTGTCCTTCTAAATCTGCCATGGGCATTTGACACAGTTTCTCATGCCATCTTGCTTTCACTCATCTTAGAAATACTACTAGTGCATTGGCTTGGGTGATATCCAACCTCACTTACTACTCCCAAGGCATATTTCAGTCTCTGTTCAACTCTCTGTCACATGGGTTCCCCAGGGCTCACACATTATCCCCACTGTTTAATATACATGTTTGTCTTTTCGACTGCAGCTTTTGAGTTATGCAGATGACGCACAGATACGGTTCACTCTTGTCCTGATGTTTAAATTGAATGCCTTAATCTCAGAGACTGCATGATCCAGAAATTGACTTGATGTCTCACAACTCATTAAAACTCAATACTGACAAGACAGCGATTATATTAATCTCTGTTCAAAACCCATCAGTCATCTTTCACCTAATCTGTGGCATTCCACCTGGGCTCAATACCCACTCAGCTTCTTAAGTACGCAAGTTAGGCTTCATCTTTTTTTAATTGTGAATGTCAATAGAACAGTAGCTACCTGTTTTCTCATGCTCAACCTACAGCAGAAAATGTTGCCTTCTCTTCTCCAGTTGTTGTCCAGGCAAGAATTGTAAATCAGCTGGACTATTGCAACTCCCTCTGTCTAACCTCACCTAAGTGTACTATGAAACACCTGCAACGCCTTCAAAATATGGCTTCCCCGGCTCACTATAGGTCTTCCACCACGATCCTCTGCTATGAAGGTGTTGGAAACTGTACACTGCATTATGTTCAAAGAAATTCATGTCCTAGCTCTAGTCTATTACTACAAGAAAATCAAGCTTTACACTCCTCCTGAGCCTCTAGATCCTACACAGAGAGACTGCTGGTGGTTCTCTGATTTCAACTCATCAGACTCAGAGGCCGTGCCTTTTTTGTCACATCAACCACACTCTAGAATTCACTTTCTCTTTACCTAAGAACAGAAACTCAGCTTATCTGCTATCACAAAAACTTAAAAAACTTGGCTGTTTTCCAAAGCTTGATTCTCATGTCTGTCCTGCTTTACCTAGTTCCAGCACCAGGACACCTTATTTGAAACCCTGTGCTAATCAGAGACATTTTAAGGCATGGTCAAAGTGGGCCCTGGCCCAGGGCCCCCACCTTTGCAGGGGCTCCATTATGAAGTATTTGAGATAGTCTCAAACTGTATAGGGTTTCAAAATATCCAGTTTATTTACTTACTTTACTTGTTTTTTAAGCCAGCCAAGGCTGTTTGGCCAGCACAGCCCTCACCTGGGGGACAGTGAGGGATAAAGAAAAATACCTATTAGATTCTGGATAGATTAAGCAAGTGCTTTAAAATGTTAAAGTGTATAGGCCCCATCAAACTGCACTGGCCTTTATGTAGAATTTGCCACTTACAGAAAAGATTGGCATTGTGTGCTCTCTCTGTGTTTGCATCATCCTTGTGGAGCTGCTGCCTCCTGATTCCATATACCAGTCCCATGAAGCACAAGCAGTGCAATAAACAAAAGCTCTCATCAGAACTCTATGCCCGAATGGTACTGACAGGCTAGCTACACCACACTTTGTGGATAGAAGGCTTGGTCGGACCACTAGCGTTTCTGCTTTTCTGACACAGTTGGAGATAACTTGCACTTAGGTAAGGCCCGGTGGTAGGCCACATGTAACTGTGCAGTGCAAAGCGGCATTTTATGCTTCCTACTCGATTGCACTGTCCATGTGGAGCCACTGCTGGGCCAGTGTGATCACTGCCTAGTGCCACCATACTCAGAATCCCTGATCCTCACAAAGCAGGGGTGGGAGTACAGTAGTAAAAAAAAACACCCTCAGATGGGAGTACAGTAGTACAAAAAACACCCTCAATGTGCAGAGGTTCAAAAGGTGAGGCACCAGTCCACTGCACCACATGCAGCAGGCTTGTTCAGTGCTGCTCATTTATTTGCTACTTTGGTGTCAGCCATCCAAAGAGAAGCTGTTTGTTCCAGTATTAGGCACAGATTTAGGCTGGCAAAGAAAGAGGGTTGTCAGTGATCTGACCACAGTTGCAGATGGTGTGAATAAGCTGAAAATGGATAATAAAGACAGAGTTGTTCCAAGCGGGGGGCCTGAATTATGTTTGGCCCGGTGCCCCAAAATCTTTAAGATGTTGCTGGTGCTATACAGAATTCACATAACATAACTATCCATAAAGGGTATGGTGTATGTACATCACTGCAGTTCATACCCACTTCAGTGCAGCTAGCGAACCATTCACATCAGTCGTCCAATCTACGTAGTGCAGCTGATGTGAATGGTCGATTAGCAACAGTGCAAAGAAAATCTGGTGTGCAAACACCAGAATGCTTAAAAAAAAAATGTCAGGAATTGTGGCCAAAACTTCCCTCATGTCCTGAATTAGTTATTTTTTGTTACTGTCACTCACAGGGCACACAGTGCACTGATGGCACAATAAACAATGTAAAAGCAGATGGTGCAATTAGGTGCAGTTGGTTTTCACTTAGATCTGAGCTTGCAAAGCATGACTCTGCTCCATGTGCACCGAGAATGGAGGTGGTAATTCTATCTAGTGGACCCTAAGGGTACAGTGGAAAAGGGGACAATTTCCCCTTTCCAGCAGTGCCTCCAACTAGTGGACTGTGATCTCAAAGCTGGGATTCACCCACTGGACATTGGTGGAGTGACCCACAGACACAGGCAAGTGCGTGCCCTATTTTTTAAAATGGAACAGCATTCCTGCCTCCATACCCACCGGGGCAGTTTGAGGGTGTGAGAAATTGGGTTATTGGTTGAGGATTGTGGTTGAACAACCACAATCCTTGTCAAGGTGAACCACAAAAGTCACTAAGTTAACCTATGCTTAGACCTCTGGTAGCATGGCACAAAAGCAGTCATGCTTAACTTAGGCGCAATGTGTAAATTATTTATGCAAAACACAACACAAGGAAAATCCCAAACCAATTTAGAAAAAATAGACTGATTTAATAAATAATGTGACACCAAAAGGACAAAAAAGTTAAAAGTAGCCCCAAAAGACACAAAGCGCCAACTGAGGGTATCTAGTCATGCTGGACCGGGACAAGTTCAGGCAGATCGCAATGGAGTGCAGGCTGGGCAAAGGACCAGGTTTGTCCTGCTGAGAGTTGTTCCTTATGTCCTTGGTGCGAGGCCTGTACAGCACTGCTTTTTGAGGCTTCACATCATCTGAAATTGGATAAGAGGAAGCTGTGCGGCGAGGCTTTGTGTCACTCTGCGTCAGTTCCATTTAAGTTTGCAGCTGTGTGGTGAGACTTTATAGGGCTTCAGGTCGCTTCACACCGGGTTTGGTGGAACCTTCGGTTAGGCCAGGAGAAGTTCTCTCTGATGTCAGCCAAGGGTCCAGAACCTGGGGAGGCACTTCTTGGGGCTAAGGGACTCACTGAGCAATGGCCAGGAGGGTTAAGGCAGATTCAGGCAGGTTCAGTTGCAGGTCCAGGCAGGTCCATTGCAGTAGGTCGTCTGGGCAGTTGCAGTGAGGCCTCGGGACCTTGTTGTGTCCCTGTAGCTTAGAACAAGAGGTCAACCACCTGAGAATTGGTGGCACTCATCCTTGGATGAAGGGAGCAGATCCAGTCTTCCATCCCTGGCAGCAGGGTAGTCCTTCTTCTGTAGTGTCCACATGTGCAGGAGTGCACTGAAGAGTTGCTCTGAGGGCTCAATATGTATACCTGGTGCCAGCTTTGAAGTGGGAGAAACTTCCACACTTCCCCCTACATCTGGTTTTGGAATTTTCTTCTCTTCCTTGTCCAGGATCCAAATGGTCTGGGGTGACAAAAGCTGGTGTCAAGTTCTTTGTGAGTGTGCTGGAGGCAGCGCCTTTAAAACACAATTGGGGAAGGGAACAGCTCCGCTCCTCCCATCCTGGCAGGATGACCCATCCTGCCAGCACCTAGTCCCCACTGTCTCACTGTCTGGCGGGAATACACAAAGGCCAACTACACCTAGTCATGTGATCCAGGACACAGGCTTCAGTCATTATCCTTATTTATTTTTGACATGAGTTATATGGGACATGAAAGCTGTAAAAGCTCCTATATGTATTCCACCAAGAAGTGTGGTGGAACATGGAGCATAAGACAGAATCAAAGGGGTGAGACATACGTTGTGATGTGAATTGTGAGGAGAAGTGCAACCAATTAGCATACTATTTTTGCAAGAAAATAGATACTATTAAAGCATCTTGACACCAGTGGAACCACAAACTAGAAATGATGCAACAAAACCTGCAATTCACATAAAGTTAGGACAATATCTATAGCTTAATGATAAGAACATCCTCCTCCTACTGAGACAATGTAGGCCTTCAGGATCTTCGCCAGATCCATTACAGACTAAACTATACAAGTAATATCTTCAAAAGGGATCCTAGCTGGATAAAACCAATCACAAATGCATGTCTAAAGGTAGGGTTTGTCCCTGACACCTTAAACATCACATCTGTTAACCTGTGCTAAAAAAAGGCATGTCTGGATTCAGAAGTTTCTCTCAAATTAAAGACCAGCCTCACTAATACCCTTTATCAGCAATCATTAACTTACGTGGACACAAACAACTTTCCCCAGCCCCACCAATAGGGATTAGAGAGGAACACAGTCCTAAACTAACAATAGTATCAGTCTTAGGCAAAATACAGCTTTATTATTGCTGAATTTAACAGCAACATTTGATAACGTGAGTGGTGGGATGTTACTATCCTAGAGAATATTGACATTCAGAATAGGTTTCTAAAATGTCTCCAAGGTTTTCCAGCACACAGGTTCAATTAATCTCTCATGGGTCTTCAATGAGATATAGTACATGCGGAGTGCCGCATGGCTCCATTCTGTCACCAATATTGTTTAACTTGTACTTAACTCGGCTAGCCTGGATGATTGACTCCTGTGGGCTGAAAGTATGAAATAATATCCATATGCAAATGACATGCAGATTATAGCCATCTGTGAGGATATGATTCACATACAAGAGGAAACGTGAGGGAATGCCTAGAGAAAGTTCAGAAATTAATGATCTGAGATTTCAGGGTTAGTGAAACCTTTAACCCCACTCCTCTTTATGTTTTGGCCAGAGACCCTACGGGTGCCTTCCTCTTTGACACCAATAGTAAAGAGGCTAGAAATTAACTCTACTTTATCCCTTAATGAGCAGATGTGAATGGTCACTAAAAATTATCTATTCCAATTACATTAATTGAAAAGTGTGCTGCATGTATGTTTGCCATCACAAAAGGTTACAATCTTAAATGTTTTTAGATCATCTTGACTGGACTATTGAAATTCTATTTACTTGGGTCTTCCAGACTACTTCATAAGGAAATTGCAATTGATCTTTGCAGCAAGACTGCCCTCAGGTGCACAATGGAACTTTCATACTGGCACGGTTTTAGACAAGCTTTATTGGTTACTAATGAGGAAGCGGATTTTGTTTCAGTCTTTCTGTCTCCTGCACAAGGTGGTGGAACAGTCAGGCCTCACTCCTATCAAACAATGTTTAAAGCTATACTTTCCCCTCAGTCTTTAAGATCAGCATCCAAAATAAATTTTGCAATTTCGAGATTTAAAAGGATGACAGTAGGAAGCAGGGCATACTCTGTAGTAGCTGCACAAAAATGGAATGGGCTGTCGGATGGACTGAAAAAAGAATCAGACTAATTGAGGTTTAAAAAAAAAGTTAAAGACCTTGCTTTTCCCTCAGACACATTTGTAGAAATTGAAGCATTAAGGTGTATGCTTAGGGCCTGTTTTAGCACCAAGATGCCCTAGTAGGGGTGTTAGATGGGCTTTATAAAACATATAGGGCCTGATTTAGATCTTGGCAGATGGGTTGCTCCGTCACAATGGTGACATATATCCCGTCTGCCGAAATATAAACCCCATAGGTTATAATAGGATTCATAATTAGGCGGAAGGGATATCCATCACCGTTGTGACATAGTAACCTGTCTGCCAAGATCTAAATCAGGTCCATAAACCTAATCATTAACATAATTATCCACATTGGCATTATCAGTAAAACACAAAGCTCAGTGAGCCCCAGGACAGGGGCAATATACATCATTTGTCAGTTCAGGACCAAAGCAGTATTTGAATCATTCGATTATCAATGTCTGAATCACTGTTATTATAATGATCACAAATATTCTTTTATGTATTCTCCAGAACACCATTAGGATTTTTTCAACATTCTACCTCAGAATATGAAGGTCAAAGGATTGAATAAGTGGTTTTATCTCTGGGTTGTTAAGACGCGCTAATCATGTTATCAAAAGAACTGGAATCTTCCCAGTTATCTTGGTCTGAATCAATGGTACCTGTGCATTCTCCAAAACATTACATCATTCCTTGGATGTCTTGATTTTATGAGAATGCACATTTAGATGTAAAGAACATTTACTTCCTTTGGATTTCTCTGGCTACAGAGACAGACTCACCAAAATCGTTCTCAACTTTAGAATGGAATGTGCATAGCCTACGTCTACCAGCAGGTAAGGGTCGGGTTTAAGAGTCAGGTTTTCAATAATTGTGCAGGTCCAGGAACCATTATCTTAAGCCATTAACTTTAAAACAGAAATAGTGGGGGGAGGAATATAGATTCTATGTTAGCAATTTGTCCTTTTCAATTTCAGAATCATATGAAAAAAAATAGGCCCTTCATACCTATTTTTATCGTATGAAAACCAACTGCAACAGTATTCATATATATACATTTACCAATGTTGGTGTCATTAGCCAATGCATGAGGATCTGATGAGCCCCAAAAGCATTGAGAGCATGTGGTACAGACGTGCAAGGAGATTTAAAAGATGGCATGGCTGCAGGTATGATCTAGTAGCCACCAATGTAATTTGAGGCTTAGGGGTGCATTACCTTGCAATCTGCAAACCATGCCTCGCATCGGACAAACTGTCAATATGTTTAACATGACATAGCAACTCACATGCATTCCCATACAGCTGAGGTTTTAGAGTGGTTGATATCACTATAATGCATACATTATCAAAATCCAAATTAAACCACACAGTCCCACAATCAGCATACTGTGTACAGACCTTACCACACATACCCAACAAACCTACGATATGCTATAATCAGCTATCATTGGACACCCAAAAGAATCTTCCACCCAACAATATCCACTTTACCACACCTTCCCAGTTACAGCTAGAATATGCTTTATTCAAATTGAACATACAAAACACAACCCTAATACTCTCATGCTCAAACAGTTGTCAAAGAACTATCTATATAACAACACTTGTCTGCAACACGGCAATATAAATTGTAAGATCCATTCAGATAAAGTTAGGTTAAACCTACCACACCTTCAAGCACACAGCATTGAATTATAGCTATAAAGCTGGCTAGTGATGCATTCTGGAAAACAGCAGAAGAAATTTTGACAACATACTTTCATACACCTATCCATATAAAGAACACATTAATAAGATCTGTATCAGGATTAAACTCAATTATTTCAGATGAAGTAACACAAACATTAGTAACCTTGACATTTAGTGAATATACTAACCAAATACAGCAATACACAACCAATCATATCATACCATACATTGATGGGGAAGCCAGAAATATTAGAGAAGGGTGCCCAATCAAGGAATTCTGTGCAGCATACGAAAGGTAGAAGATGGTATACAAATGAAGGTGACATAACATAATGTGAGAATGGATTTTGCAACATTTTGTCTGCCGTTTGTGTGTTGTTTAAAACTAGTAAATAACTGATGGTACATCAGTGCAAAGAAATATGCACTCACCTCATCATGGGCACGCTCCATTGTCCACAGTGTCTCCCAAAGAAAAAGAAGACTATACTTTAAAGATAAATTCAAGCAATACAAACAAGATAGGACATTGAGCTCCAGAATCTGGAACTCATTACCAGCCAAGATTCGAAGCTTTCAGGAGCATATGCATTTTAGAAAAGAGTTGAAAATATGGCTATTTCCAACATAACTTCATCAACCCAGAACAATAATGGCACCTTCAAGTTCACTCTAAAGTGTACACTCCGCAGATATGGAACAGCTTATTTAGCACAACTTCCTGTGTACAGTTAAGTTATGAAGGCTGATATTTCAGCCTATGTATTAGGTAGTAATGGAAATTCATATATAGACTTCCTGGTCTGCACTAATACTAATGACATAACACTCAGCAGTTGGGCAGCCAATTCCAGTTCATACATGCTGCATAATAATTCCCTTATAATGCTTCACTGTCTTCCACTCACTTAGGACAGATCTGCTACAGGTCACGTCGGACATCCATGATTGTACCAGTCCACCGCAATAAACCACCCATCATCAACTGAACAGGCATGGAATAACTGAGGAGATCTTCCACATACCACTGGCCAATGAAGGACACTAATTTAGTTCACCATTGCAGATCTCAACTACCTATGTATTATGACTGCTTATTGACATCTCACAATGACAATTATACATGGGATAATAGTATGAAAATCCATCTCAGCAGAACTTACCACCATCTCTCTCTCCAACCTATACCTCGTCAGTACAATAACCTTTGAACAAAATATCTCGGAATGGACAACCCAGTGCAGTAACTAAGTAAGTGGTCTGTGATCATAGGAAATGCCATAAAGGGACCTGCGTAGCTGTTCTGTGCTGTCAGCTTCATGAAAACCATGAACTACACACCTATCTCTCATACTTCTTCATCCATCACACTTTTAAGCCCTTTGTCCTCTCACATGATAACCGCACCTCAGTGTTCATTACGCAAAACATGACAAAACTTTCCACATAGGATCAAAGCAAAGACAGCATCCTTCCAGCCACACACTCCACACACAGTGTAGAATGCCACTCAGCATCCCCCATATGGGTAGTAAGCGCTATATCAATGTTATAATACAATGCAATGCAACATAAGTTGCATATCAAGGAATACAATAAACCTTTTTGCCTGATTTTACAGCTTCACTTGGCTAAAAATTAAGCCAGAAAGAAAATAATTTTTGCAAAGGGAATAGTGAAAACAAGGAATGGTTGAGTACACAATAGCGATGTAATAGTGGAGAAGAAACATTGCTAAGTTTTGGAGCATTAGTGCCTGCCTCTTTAAACAAAGAGTCTCACTTTCAAGGGCACAGAGTAACAGCCAGCAGTACATTCATCCAAGCAAAAGGAGATGTCTTGGAACCTCATGAGAGGTTAATTGAAATGACTGCTTTTACAGACTCCTGTCAGGTTGCAAACACATTTCAGTCAGTCAACATCACATCCCCTGCTAAACAAATTATCGAAAGACATCCAAAAACTACAAATTGCTTGCACCAGAGAACATCAGTCACACACAAAATGAGTGTGTGCAGACAAGAGTTGTGATTTACTGCCTCGCCTTATAAGTAGTTCGAATGAAATAAACTTTGGCAACTTCTAGCAGAGACATTGGAATTTCTCAGGGTTATATAACACAAATATTGTGAACAAACAACATATAAACCTCAGCACTACATACTACCTTAAGTGCCTGAAAAGTGGGTGACGGGGAGTGATATCAGGCAGAAATATGTGACAAATCTAAAGTGAAAGAGACAACAATGCACCTAAGCCCCGATTAGGAGTCAGACAGAGTAAAATTACTGCATGGAATTTTGCTCCATCAAATTATGGGTTGCTTATTTTTTCCACACCTGTTTTCCCAGTGTTGGAGAACCAGACCTGATGCTTCCATCCGGTAATTCTGACAATAAAAATTGCATGAGGCTTTGGCTGCTATAGCATCCAAACCTTATTCTGCAAATTTTTTTGATGTGGGGAGCATACAATGTTCCACTCTGCCAGAAGTTATCATTCCCTTCCCTCCCATACTCGTCCCAACCCGTACCTCCACCAGACCCCAACCATAGATCCCCACATACATTTATGTATGATTGCAATATTTAGTTTACTTGTAAGCAGGGGCGACTCCTCCGCTAAGGCGGAGGAGCGTCTCCCCACTGCTCTGTGAGCAGTTGAAAAAGGAAAAATAAAATGATAATAACTTAATGTTATTGTAATTTTATTTTTCCGTTCCTGGCTCGGCTGGTTAGGGGCGGGGCGGGGCTAGATGTCATAGGAACAGGGGGAGAAGTGGTGGAACTCTTAACTGCCCATGACAGTTTGGCTGGACATCTCGGGCCGGCCAAACAGTCATGCAGGTTTGCATGTTCTCCACTGGCTGTAATACACAGCCTGGATGAAGCCTGGGTGGAGAACATGCCCAGCCTCCCAGTCCCTGCCTGAGCACCGAACCACAGCGCTCAGGCTAATCACAATGCTGCTGTAATGCAGCGTTGTGATTGGTTAGGTGATTCTGGGAGCTTCCTGGTTCCTGCTTCCTTCCTGCACCTGGACTCCACCGAAGAGCCAAAGAGGAGGGAAAGGAAGCGGCAGGCGTGTAGGTAAGTGTTTTTTTTCCTTTTTTTTCATTTAACCCACTACCCCATCCCCCACCCCGCCGCACAACGTAGCGGCTGCCACTGCTTGTAAGTACCTTGTACAGTGGTATACCATATATCCGGGGCCTGTCATTTAAATGCTATTAGTGGGCCTGCTGCACTGATTGTGCCATCTATACAAGTATCCTTTCAAACCTGTCTCAGGCCTGCCATTGCAAGGCCTGTGTGTGCCGTTTACTGCCGCTTTGACTTGGCATTTATAACCACTAGCCAAGCCTTAAACTCCCCTTTTATTACACATAAGTCACCCCAAAGGTGGGCCCTAGGTAGCCCTAAAGGCCAGGAACTGTGTAAGTAAACTTGTAGTAGTACTTCTAAGTTTTGAATCTCCTGGTAGTGACAGACACCCAAAGTTGTTATTCACTACTGCGAGACCTACTCCTCTCATAGGGTAGCATTAGGAATTCCTTAATAGACTTTTAAGCTGTAATTCCTGATTAGAAAGGAGTTGCTGTATCATGTTTCATATCTTTGGAATGGGAATGATAAATCCTCTTGGTAATGATAAATCCTCTTGAATTTAACATTACTGTTTTAGAAATGCTACTTTTAGAAAGTGAACATTTCTCTGCTCTCACTGCTCTGTGTGCCTTGCAGCCTGTCTCCAATACACGTCTGGGGTAGCTGACAGCTACACTTTGTGCATTCCCTCTAGATGCCACAAACACAGGAAGGGTGGGTGTGACAGAGAACTCATCTGCATTCATCTGCATTCTGAATGTTCTTCCTGGGCAGGAAGAGATAGGTGGAGCTGACACTTCACCTGAAAAGGTAGTGTCCTGTTTCTCATTCAAAGGGCTGATTACCCCATACTGATAGTCTGGAGCCAGGGCTGGGATGAAAGGGGTACCTGTGCACTTCAAGGGCCTGCTTTGAAGTCACCCCCACTTCAAAGGCACAACTGAGTACAAGTACTGGGGCTCTGACCCTTTCAAGACAGTATACTACTGGACCTGTGCCAGGACAAAAGACTGCTGTGCTACAAGGATTGCCACTCTGCTTGACTGCTGCTCTGGAAGAACTGGTTTTCTGTTTTGCTGTGCTTCCCTGCTGCCTGCTGGTCTCTGCCTTGCTGAAGACAAGGACTGGACCCATCTCACTTGAAACCAGAGTGACTCCAAGGGCTTGCTGGTTTGCCCCCTGTTCTGAAGTCTAAGGGGGCCATCAAAGACTTCCTTCAACTCTGCAACAGCACCTGGACTCTGCCATCTGTGAGTCCTGCCCTACCAAGTTGGGCCAATCTATTCCTGGGCACTTGAAAGTGAGCTTCTGGTGTGCAGAACAATCAAAATCGATGCAGTGACAACTTTGCCCAATCGGAACCGACACATTGCCCTTTGATGCCGACAAAAGAGCCAATCGACTGCAGCACTTCGACGGACTGTGCAACTCGACGATGATGGTAAGTGCAGCTTGAAGACGACCCAGTGCCATATATTGTAAAGAGGTTCGTCTTCGAAGTCTTCATCGGCTGTGTGGATCAGGACCGACACATCCAAGCTTCGATGTCGAAGCTTGCTCCATTCAAGGTAGTTTTTCAGTGGGACCTGCATGAGTCCTGTAGCAGGCCTGTCATTCATCATGGTCAGCCTGAACTTAGGATTTACCCCGATCCAGCGCAACCTCAAGTAACCACTAAGCGCTATTTGCTTCTAAGCATTACTTTTGATTTATTCTTTAAGAAACTCATAACTCTGGTTCTACTTAGTGGATTTTTGTCATTTTGGTCTTATTTTACTCATAACAATATAATCCTTTTTTCAAACCCTGTGTATGGTGTTTGCATTGTGTTACTGTGTGTGTGTGTGTGTGTGTTGCACAAATACTTTACACATTGCCTCTTTGGATAAGCCTGACTGCTCTGTGCCAAGCTACCAGAGGGTGAACACAGGTTATCTTTTTATGTGTCTCTAGCTTACCCTGACTAGAGTGGTTGTCCTTGCTTGTACAGGGAGCATACTCTGACAACCATAAACCCCATTTCTAGCAATAACATTTTAAACTCTTAAAAACCACTGAAATTCACCAGTTATGGCTAACTGAAGTGTCTATAAATCTTACCCCCCATTATGCACAGTGTTGTCATAAATATCAATACAGGTGTCATCAGTGATGTTATCAGTGATGTTATCGGTGATGTCATAGGCCATGTCATGCGTGATGCAATATGTACTGTCATAAGCAGTATATGGAGAGGGCGCAAGTTATTATTACATCAGTTAATTATAACTGGTGAATTTCAGTTGTTTTTATAGTTTAAAACATTATGTTTCACCTAACTATAACATTACTTTAACCTTCATATTTTCAGTGAATTTTTGAGGTTTTGTTTTTCGTAAAGTAACAATATAAAGGAGTGACATTTTAAATAAGACTGACCTATTAGCTTTGTAAAGGTTCAGAAAAACCAAATTTTAAGAGGCAGGCCTCCTGGCTTTATCAGGAGGTGAGCACATCAGCATATATAAAACAGACCTATTTACTTTGTCAAAAAAGTCACCAACTATAATCACATATATATTTTATAAATACACAGATTCCAATTTTCAATACAAATTATCACAAAATATTTTCAATAAAGCATTTTTAAAACAACCATTAGCATGTCTTTGAGGGATATAATTTCAGGTTTTTTTTTTTTTTATATATAACTTCTGAAGAGACACTTCTCATAAGAAATGAAAAATGAATTTATAAAGTGCGTTAAACCCGAGGGTATCTAAGGTCTAAATATCTATATTTGATTTTAATATTCGCCTCAGCTGTTCATCAAGTTTGAGCATTAACTTATAAACTAGCGATTCTCAGATCCATGTTTCCTTTGGCTCTTTCATGTCTGCCCTTCATCAAGGAATGCCCACCTTATTCTAGCTCTTGGGGTCGGATTACTCTCCTCAGTGTAGCCCCTCTTTAACAGAAATAATCTTCTATGCCCTAGACAATGTGCTTCTCCGGCCACATGGTTCTGGAAGAAGAGCTCTTATGCGATAACTATATGGTCCGTTAAGGGGGCATTTACTTTTAACAAAGGGAACTCAACTCCCAAACTAAACACATTGGTCTACGAATATTCTTGGCACCACTGTTTCTGGCCCAGTGGGGTACAGCTTCTGAGCCCCACAAAACTGTGCAACTTCCTGCAGTCTCCTTTCCAGGCCAAGGAAGGCCAAAGGGAGGCTGTGGAGATTGGGGCAGCTGTGGTTTGTCTGTGGATGGAGCTGGCTGGAGATCTGATGAGTCACCCAGGTGCCCAGCACTGGAAGGCTGTTGCAGTAGGAATGGGGGGCCTGGCGGATCTGTAACCTCCTACCTGCTTCGACCTGGTAAGCACCGAGGTGATCAGTCGTGGGAAAAGGGACAGGAGTGAAGCCATCAGCGGCAATGCACGCTGTGCAGCTATCAGTGCAACTGCTACAGCATAAGACATGTCACACCGGTGCTAGGGGGCATTCCCATAAACAGATATACATAGGTAGCCAGGTCTGGGACACTCTCTAAAGCCTGGGCAAGCCGAGGAGGCCGCAGGGGTCATTCCATGCATGCACCTGCTCCTCTCCAGCACAGGCGGCGCTGCAAAGCTTCACTTTGGGCAAGTTTTATTTAAAGTTGTCCGTGCTTGTTGAAGGTGGTACAAATTTGACGATGTCGCACTTACCTGCAGTCTTTTACTGACTAGAAATAGAAGCCACGTCCGCACCGCCGCCTCTCTTGGCATTCATACAGCAGGCTGGCCTGGCACTCTCTTCGGATCATTATAATGCTGCTCTAATTGTAGCTGCCTCGCTCTCCTGACTGGCGAGACAAAAAGACACTGCAGCTCTCCAGGGCCTCAGAGACACTGTGGCAGCTCTCGCTGCTCCACATGAACCGTAAGTAGCTCTGACAAAAGAGCTTTATTTTCGTTCAAGCGAGTAGCTCTTTGACAAGGCCCCTCGCAGCATTTGTGCTACTAGTATTTCTCAACAAATGAATTTGCCATCAAAAATGGAGTCATAAATATATTGGAACATAAGCGCATATAATATTATCTTGAAATAGCATTCTCGTAAATGCTTACTCTATTTAAATATAGCATAGTAGCATAGTAATATGAGAAAAATGCATGCTATTACACTTACATTGTCAAATGTTTTCGAAACTATCCTTTAAATTGTTTTTTTCACTAATACTCTTTTCCTTAAAAAACATTGAACTTTTATCTCCACTATTCCATCTGGTACAAAACGGTCCTTTCAGTGGGTTAATATTACAGTAGATACAGAGCTGCAGTTCTTGCCACTGACAATAATCCTCTTTTAATAAGTGGAACCAAAAAATTAGCCACAAAAGATTCGTGGTCGCAATCACGCTCAACAGATGAACAATACTTTAAACTCCATTTCCCAAAACACTGAATCATTAATTCACTTATTCTTGCTAAATTCATCTGTTTCTATTGTAAGCTGGCATTCGAAAAAAACTCTGTATAGCAGGATTTCTGGCAATATGCATTCATCCATCATTATAATCCAGAAATCGAATAGGTGCCAGGGACATTTTTCCCCTTAGCATGTCTTTTAGAACTCTACCGACTTGGCTGATAACTCTTTTACCCCCTAGATTGCAAAGTCCTTTTCTTTCGAAATTTGGAGTAGGTCTTGCTTACGCCTTCCTAACTTTTTTTCCACAGAAGATGTGTCCTTTTTCCCACATGCTGAGGATTCAAAATTCTAAACCTACCTAAGATTTGTGAATTAGAAAACCAAAAATGTGTCAACAGTTTGTTTAAAAAATAGGAACAAGTATAGATCAAGAAAATGTATGCTTTTTCTCTAAAAATGGCATCAACAAACGTTTGCTGAGTTAAAATCGCTCGCTCTCTTCTCATCTTCCAGGAACAGGCACAGTGATAAAAAACACATTTACTTCAAATTTCTTGTGATAATAGGTGTGATACCCATCAGTGAAAATATAAACCTATACATTTCTGAAAGGGGTCATTTGTGTAGATACTGTATGGCTTTCCTAATAAAAAGTATTGGCTGAATACTGCAGCCATTACACAATGAAAGGGAGAGGAAATTGGGATTTCTTCGGGATAGTTTTCACATATGGGCTAGCAGAGAGAGGGTAAGCCTTCCTTTCGCCGTCCCTTGGGGCAGAAATATTGTCTGGTGCCCAGGGGTGGGCCCAATGCTAAGGATGGCCAGCGCCTCACCCCATTCCTTTAGTCATTTTCTTTTCCTGTCAGGCAGATATTCTTTTTTGGTACCCAGGGCAGGCAGAATAGAGGGGCTTACCACAGCTCTGTCTGCTTACATGTCAAAACTATGCCCAAAGGAATCCAAATTTCTCTATAGCTGCCATTGGATTGGCTGCAGTATTCGGTGTCTGAGAGGTGAGAAAGACTATTTGGGCTCTAAGAGTGGGTGTGTGGCCCCATGCCCGAATGAACCAGCCCCCACAACTTTCTATTTTATTTTATTTGTTTACATTTCCTTGGCCCAAATTACATATTAAACAAGTCTGTGTTTTTCTGTGACACACATTTAATGAGGTGCACCTGGTGTAGAAGGGACAGTGTGCCAGCTAACACAACAAATGCTGTTTCTCAGTGCAAGCGCAAACTCGTGCACTGAGGAGAGTTCTTTGGTAAAAGTCATGGCTGCAAGTTGAAACCGCAGCTCCTTCTTTCACTGGAATCATACCAGAGTGACTTTGAAGATACGAATGCTTGGGAGTTACATGGAACCCTCCTGGGGCACCATCGGGCTTGCATTGACAGTACACCACCTCTATGTGGTGCACAATCAGTGCGCCTAATGTAAAAAATTGGGTTATTGTTTGAGGGGAGTGAAACCTTTCTCATGCAACACCCGCACTCCTTGTCAGGGCAAACCACAAAAGTCACTATATTAACCTGCACTTAACCCTCTGGTAGCTTGTCACAAAAGCAGTCATGCTTAACTTAGATGCAATGTGTTCAGTATTTATGCAGCACACAAACAGTAACAAAGTGAAAACACAATCCAAGAAAAATTCCAACCAAGTTAGAAACATAAAATAAAATCTTATAAATAAAATTACACAAATTCAATTCAATCAGTAGAACCTGAGATATGCAATTTTAAAGGTTTAAGTAAAAATAGAACTGAGGAGCAGAAAGCGCAAACTGTGGGTATCTGGATGCACTAGACTGGGACAAAGTCACAACATCAGGCAACTGCTGTTGCCTTCTCAAAGTCCGGCGCGTAAAGTTTAAAGCATCAGGATTTCACAGAGGGAGTTCAACTGATACCATGCAAGGGTCCAGGACCCAGCGAGACAACTCTTGGGGAGCATAAACTCACTCCAGCAGAGGCCAGCAGGGGTCAGGCAGGTCCAGTTGCAGGTCCAAGCAGGTCCAGTTAAGGTCTAGGCAAGGCCAGTTGCAGCAGGGTAGCTGGGCATGTGCAGTGATGCCTCTGGAGCTTGTTGTGTCCCTGTAGGTCAGAACAGGAGGTCAGCCAACTGACCCTTGGATTCACTCAGATTAGTCTAGGGTGGAGGGAGCAGGTCCAGTCTTCCACCTTAGAACAATGCAGGCCTCAAGCAGCAGAGCAGTACATCTGGTAGAAGCAGGGCATTCCTTTGAAGTACAAGGCCTCTAGCAGGAGGGCAGTTCTCTGGGGGAACAAGGCAGGCCTAAAAATACAGGGCAGTTCTCCGGGGAACAAGGCAGTCCTTCTTCTGTAATGTCCTCATGGTCCATGAGTGCACTGATGAGTGGCTCAGGAGATCAATAGTTTATGCCTGGAGCCACCCTTTCAAGTAGGGGAAACTTCTAGTCCACATCTATTTCAGGAACGTTCCTTCCTTCCCCTTTCTTCCCCTGCCCAGGCTCCAAGAGGTCTAGAGTGACAAAAGGTTGGTGTCAAGTTCCTTTGTGAGTGTGCAGGAAGCAGTCCTATGAAATGTACGTGGGGCAAAGAACACCTACGCTCCTCACAATCCTGGCAGGATGACCCTCTGCCAGCTACAGCCTGGTACTATTGTTCACTGTCTGGGCCAAATATGCATGCCTGATGGGGGATCAATTAACATGCCCAAGCAGCTGGAAATTCCTAGAAGGCCTCAGAAAGTTTAGGGCGGGAAATGCCAACTTTCTAAAAGTACTAACGTGTTTGGAGGGTTTGGGCCCTTTATTGGCAGCTAGATTAGGCCGTAATATACTAAATAGAGGGGTTGTTCTAGCTGTCTTTTTGCACTGTTATCTACTTAAACAGACTAGGACCAATTAGTCATTTCCTTGGCCCTTGTATTTATTAACCTTAGTTCTTTTACATTTACATTCTCTTTTTTGTCAGAGAAAAAGGGAGGCCACAATCATTTGTTTCAAGATATACATACACATTCGTAGTGTTTCAAATCAGCAAAAGTTATAACAAACTTTCTAAATTACAATGATAAACAAACTTGAGACAAAAATAGGACATAAAAAATAATAATAGATGTGTAAAATTTGTCACGGAAATAAACCAGTCATCTATTTGCATAATCAAGCAGCAGTTGCCATAATTCCTTTTGTCAAACATGGATCTATTATGCTGCTTATAGCTCATGGGAACTGATATCTCTATTCTTAGGGTTGAGAGTTTTTAACCATTCCCCCAGATGATCCTAGTCGTATGATCGTGTTCCCCAAGAGATCTAAGTGAGCAGACGCTTTTCGTACCACATTGTCATTCTCGGGGTTCTCCTCAGCACAATGACTGGATTTATTCTGCAAAAAATAATTAAGGAATTGTGATTAGCTTCTTTCACTAACCCTCTAACTCCACATAGATTTGTTACTACTAGGTAATCAACGGTACCTTCTTTATGTTTGAACTCTTCTAATGGGCGGTATGATGTGGTTTATGCAATGTGAGAAGTTGGCCTGGTATATGCTGTTCACTAATTAAAGTGGACACCTTGCACCAGTCCAATTCGACTCTTATGGTAGGTAGGTTTAAGACAACCTTTATAGAAAACTATCCTAGTGGTAGCTGTGGAGAGCAGCCTTCAGGCTAAGTCTTGGAGGAATGTAAAGCAGCTTGTTTTACCACACCATCTCTTGAATCACCAAATGAAAAGACACCACACAGGTATATATATCAAATATATATGTATTTATTAATAAACAACTCTCTACTAATCTCTTTATGAGATTAGAAGCCAGGAACATATGTACAAGTCAAGGTTTTATCAAAATAAGTTAGCACAAGTAAATATCACAATCTTATCTTGGCTAGACCGTGGTCTAGAGCATTTAGAATCGAGGGACCCCAGAGAACCACCCCAGGTAGTTGTAGGAGACCCACAGGGGACGGACGCGGTGTTCAGACACTGGTGCGAGTCCTGTATGAGTCTATGCGAGAGAACGCGATTGAGTTATCAATGTTACAGGTCCCTGGCGTGTTCGAGGCGAACACACCGATCGGTCAGTACGAGTCGAAGGACGCGGATACTGATAGAGTTACAAGGGAGTTGGACGCGATGTGTCTAACACAGACGCGAGCCCTGTACGAGCCAGTGCGATAATCGCACGGGGAAAATAGGAGTTTTAGGGCACTTCTAGGGTAGCTACAAGCAAGCCACTTACAGGGTAAGTAGTTCTAGGGCCACACCCACAGGACACAGACACTGGGCTGCCCTCCTGCTGATGACCGAAAATCGCAGTGGAGGAAGCCCAACAATAGGCATCCTGTCACAGGGAGGTGTAACCACCTCCCAGACAGGGTTTAGTGTATTGGGGCTGGGTGGGTGCACTCTTAGAGTGCTTTGAAGTCCTGCACTGGGGGAGCAGAAGGCTCCTCTGTGCATATACGCCAAAAAACCGGTTTACCGGTTAGAGGACCTAGTCAGGGTGAAATTTAATCCCAAATCAAATTGAAATGGAAGGTCAGATATCTGTGACAAGAAAGAGCAGATGCTTTCTTGAGTCCCCTCACTCACCGGGGTTTCCCACCGGTGACATGCTTCATCATTGGGGTCCTCTCAATCCGCTGCGGATTGAGGCGTGCTTCGACTTGCGAAATTACGTAGGAGCACTGATAGGCGACTATGTGTGGTGCAATGTCTGGTGGAGTGGATAGAAAATCTAAAAATACCTGGCTAGTGGGCGAAACACTTTATTCTAGCTCCTAGTCGGTATATTAAAAACAGGGGTACTAGACAACGATATAACCATAATAAGTCAAAAAAGTCTCTAGTGTTTAGTCAACATGTTTCGAGCCTCCCCACGGCTCTTCCTCAGGACCACACAGGGACCAGCCCTGTGCATTCCACTCCTAAGTGACCTAAAAGTGAGGTAAATAATTAGTTAAGTGAAGAAGTGATGTGTACACACCTACTGTGTGTGCACTATAATACATACGATTTTAAATTCAATTGATCGTAGTATCTGTTGAAATAAAACAGAACAATGTTAACCATACATCAGCCTGCCAGGGCCCTGGCAGGTATGGAACTGCATGCAGCACACTGCGTCTAGAACATATTTATAATAAAACATTATGCGTAAAAAACATCGTAGTCTCCACTTCCATCGTGCCTTATCGGTGGAGTAAAACGTGCGTGTGTCCTAAATGAATATGTGTTTAAATAAAACAGAGACATTGGCACCACGTGACAAACACATACATAAACCACAAAAAACTTTGTATGTTGCGACATTACATACTTCAAATGAGGTTCAAAATAGCCCCATGGTCTGGAGGGGTTGAGGGGCTCGTATTCATACTTCTGAAATGAGGGTAATGAATAATTAGATATAGTGACAGCAACAAGTCTCTGAAAGAAATGTTAGAACAAGTGCTGCTGTATCGCTGTTGTCCATTGTTGTCGTTTTACTGCCAAATACAATCTGTAGTGGCTACGCTGTGTTGGAAAGAAAAGGGAACACTTACTATAGTGGAGCTCGCCTCGGCGTTTATTCACCTACTTGTACCCCTGGAGACCGCATATTAACGCGTCTCTCCACGGTTACCGGCTTAAGTACTGTTAGTTCCGCCTAGTCATCGGGTAGATGCTAGAGCGGGAAACATACCAGAAAATGGCCGCCCCAGTGTGGCAAAACGGCGGCCATGTTGGGGGAATAGAGTAGGAAAGGTATCAAATGTAAGTTCAGGGAATTCTTTTACTTATATTTCACAGTGTGTTATAACCCCCAAACAAAACTAATAAATAACTTCATGTGGTTATAGTGCGGTCTAAAATCATGTAAAAAAGACCGTCTTAGATGAAAAAGATGGATCCTAATGTTATTCGTATAATTCTAACTATACCAGGAAAAAGACCTCCAGAGTGTGGCAAAACCGGCGGCCATATTGGGAGAATGGAGTGGACTGTATCAATGGTAGTCAATACAGGGGACTGTTTATAACAGTGTAATAGCCCCCAAGGGTCTTAAGTATCTTTATGAAGTATTGTCGTAGGGCGGTCTAATTAATGTAAAAAGACCGCCGTACAAGATGAAAATTGATTCCTGTGTTATTCGAATAATTAAACTCCGGGAGTCAAGCTACTATCTTAGTCTCGTTCTCCTACTAGGCCTTCGTTTACTGCCGCGGGAGACATGATGCAGTGAAAAAAACCAGTGGTGGAGTGTAATGGATGTTTGACTACTCGGAAAATCTTCTTTGGACTTGTTCATGTGTACATATGAAAACATATGAAAAGAGAAGGAGGCCATGAGTATCTTGTTCCTATTTTATAAATTGCCCCCAGGGAATATTGTCATTCAAACCCGTGGTGTCTGTGCGTAGTTTAAACACCCAACGTTGTTCCTTCTCTAGGAGTTTTCGTTCTAAGTTCTCAGTAGGTTTTATATGTTCCAACACCACCCAATGGAGGTCGTTAGGAGTGTGTTGTTTTTCAATAAAGTGTGTGGTCATCTTAGTGGTTGCTCGCCTGCATCTGATGTTACTACGATGCTCAACTATCCTTTTGCTAACTTTCCTGGTCGTCATGCCTACGTAATGAAGGTTGCATATGCAGGTTATTAGGTAGACCACCCCTGTTGTGTTGCAATTCGTGAACTTACGCAATTCCCACACCATGTTGTCGGTTAGTGTCACGCTCTTGGTGGGTGACGTCAGGTGACATACACTGCAGTTGTTGCACGGATAATGTCCGTTGGGTAAGGGCTGTAAGACTCTTTGGTTGCCCCCACTTAGAGATGTAATTTTAGGGCGTGTGTGCACCAGAATGTCTTTCAAATTTTTCCCTTTCCTATGGGAAAACATAGGTTTAGGAATGTCCAAACTTCCACTTTTTAAGATGCGCCAATGTTTCTTCACAATCTTGGCCACCTTATCCGATGCTACATTAAACGTTGTAATGCAGATGGGTCTCTTTTCACTCTCAGGCTTTTCTTCTTGTTGGAACTCCAGGAGTGATTCTCTATGATTGTTACCCGCTCTTTTCCTGGCTTGATTCACTAGATGTGGGGGGTATTTTCTTATGATCAGTTTCCTGGACAGTTCTCTTGCTTGTCGCTTGTAATCTTCTTTCTCAGTGCAGTTTCTCCGCAAACGCAGGAATTGTCCAAAAGGAAGATTCTCTTTGAGTTGTCTCGGGTGAAAACTGTCATATAGCAGGAGACAGTTCTTCGCTGTCGGTTTAAAGTGTGTCGTGGTTCTCAGTGAGTCTCCAGTTGCAAAAATGTTCAGATCCAGGAAGACCAATTGTGACCTGCTCATCGTATGGGTAAAATTAAGGAAAGGGTCCTGTAAGTTCAGCCAGGCCATAAAATCAATGGCTTCAGACTCATTTCCCTCCCAAATGAGTAGCACATCATCGATGTATCTTTTCCATAACACTATGTTGGCAGTATAAGGATTTGTGTCGTTCAGTATGTTATGTTTCTCTAGATGGTGGACATAGAGCCCTGCCACACTTGGAGCGAAGGTGCTCCCCATGCTGGTACCATGCTGTTGGCGAAACAGGGTCTCTTCAAAACGAAAGAAATTCTCAGTGAGGGCCATCCTGCAGCATTCTAAAACAACGTATCTGGGGGTGTGATAGCGCCAAACTTGTTCAAAAAGCACTTCCTCTATGATGTTGAGGGTCTCTACATGGGGTAAACTGGTGTAGAGACTTTCTACATCCATCCCAATGAGTATGCATGTCATGGGGTTGAAGGTAAGGTCCTGGAGGAGGCATAGTACCGCCTTGGTATCCTGTAGGTAGGTACCTGTACCCTGTATTAGCGGGCGAAGAAATGCATCCGCGAACTTTGAAAGCGGTTCCAGGATAGATCCGATACCCGAAACTATGGGTCTTCCTGGTGGGTTTTCAAGGGATTTATGTATTTTCGGTATTGTATAAAAATACGGTGTTATAGGATTTCTATTCATCAGAAAATCGCCTTCTTTTTGGTAATCCAATCATTGACCGTAGATTCTTCCACCAAACTTGTGATTTCGATCCGTAGTCGTTCAGTAGGATCTTCTCTTATTCGGATGTAATTCCTTTCATCCATTAGGAGTCTTAAGCACTCTTCGCGGTATGTGGTGGTATTCTGGAGGACAATTGCCCCTCCCTTATCAGCCGGTTTTATTGTGATCCTTGTATTATTAGCTAGCAGCTGGATCGCCTCTTGCTCCATCTTGCTAGTATTGTGGAAGACCTTGATGGTCTTGGGATCAATCTCACTCACTTCTTTAAGAACTGCTTTCTCGAAAGCTAATACCTCCACCGGTAAATTGGCTGATGGTGGGGTAAAGTTGGATTTACGATGCAGTCCTGTATCGCCTTCTCGAGTAGAGATAGGTTTTTTGTCCTTAAAGAAGACTTGTAGCTTGATTTTCCGAATGAATTCATTCATTTCGCAGCAGAGTCTAAATTTGTCCATATAGGGGGTTGGAACAAATCCTAATCCCTTTTCCAACACAACTTGTTGGGTTGGTGTCAGTGTTACGTCTGATAGGTTTACCACTAAACTGGGTGGTTGCTGGTTGAGGGGTTGTTCGGGGGGTCCATGCTCCTCGTATTCATCCTCGTTGATTCCAGTGGTTGTGCCCATTGTACTTGTGCTCCTCTTCTGTTCTTGCCTCTTTGTGGTCCTTTGCCTCTCCCTAAAAAAGACTGTCCTGGATATTCAGGTAGCTGTCCTTGTTCCCAATATGGATATGGCTGATGTTGGAAAGGTTGTTGGTGGAATTGTGGTGGGTAGAGGAAAGGTTGGGGCATGTTAACCCCCGTTCTTTGTAGTGTATATTTTACAGCGTCTAGCTGTGGGAGCCAAATCCCCCCCCGTTCACCACGAAGACATAAAACACATACTTGATAACCACAACAACCCACAAATATGACTGAAGTAACGGGTCTCACTTACTCCGAGGAGGAAGTGGAAAGAATTATTTCATCTATGCTACCATTAGCAGATACATCGAAGAGCACTTCCAGTGAAGCTGGTCAATGTTGGGACGAACTAACAGAATTAAGAAGGAATCAAATAAAAACTATGATCCACGGTATTATAATGACCGAATATCTAAGGGCAAACAACGCCCCACGAGGTTTGATAGTTCGGAATGAACCTTTCATCTTCCAGCAGGATAAAAACTTTAAAACTTTAAAAAGGACTGGTCACTCATTTCCTGGCATTGTACCAGGGACTGGCTAGTGCTGATCATAAAAACTGCAGCACGCCTGTCCGATAAGATGAAGGAAGAAATACACACTTTGGAGATACAACTGAAGTCGTACCAGACCGTGACAGAACTGAAAAAGCGATTAGAAGAGTTGAATAAAACAATGACGGACTTTGAGGTGACTCTCAAAGATACCAAGTATCAGAAATTTAAGAAAGATCATAAATCCTTTTCACATGAAAAGGTTTACCCCTACATAAGGGAGGACTATATCCCATCTGGCAGGAATCCAGGCTACAACTCAGACACTGACGGCTCGGATACTGGTTCTGACACTTCAGAATCTATCAACAGTCGGATTAACACCAACAGGAATCGTCGCAATGGGAGAGGACGATCAAGGAACAGGGGAGGATATGGATGGCCCCCTTTCCAAGGACCATCACCATATAACATGCCCCAACCTTTCCTCTACCCACCACAATTCCACCAACAACCTTTCCAACATCAGCCATATCCATATTGGGAACAAGGACAGCTACCTGAATATCCAGGACAGTCTTTTTTAGGGAGAGGCAAAGGACCACAAAGAGGCAAGAACAGAAGAGGAGCACAAGTACAATGGGCACAACCACTGGAATCAACGAGGATGAATACGAGGAGCATGGACCCCCGAACAACCCCTCAACCAGCAACCACCCAGTTTAGTGGTAAACCTATCAGACGTAACACTGACACCAACCCAACAAGTTGTGTTGGAAAAGGGATTAGGATTTGTTCCAACCCCTATATGGACAAATTTAGACTCTGCTGCGAAATGAATGAATTCATTCGGAAAATCAAGCTACAAGTCTTCTTTAAGGACAAAAAACCTATCTCTACTCGAGAAGGCGATACAGGACTGCATCGTAAATCCAACTTTACCCCACCATCAGCCAATTTACCGGTGGAGGTATTAGCTTTCGAGAAAGCAGTTCTTAAAGAAGTGAGCGAGATTGATCTCAAGACCATCAAGGTCTTCCACAATACTAGCAAGATGGAGCAAGAGGCGATCCAGCTGCTAGCTAATAATACAAGGATCACAATAAAACCGGCTGATAAGGGAGGGGCAATTGTCCTCCAGAATACCACCACATACCGCGAAGAGTGCTTAAGACTCCTAATGGATGAAAGGAATTACATCCGAATAAGAGAAGATCCTACTGAACGACTACGGATCGAAATCACAAGTTTGGTGGAAGAATCTACGGTCAATGATTGGATTACCAAAAAAGAAGGCGATTTTCTGATGAATAGAAATCCTATAACACCGTATTTTTATACAATACCGAAAATACATAAATCCCTTGAAAACCCACCAGGAAGACCCATAGTTTCGGGTATCGGATCTATCCTGGAACCGCTTTCAAAGTTCGCGGATGCATTTCTTCGCCCGCTAATACAGGGTACAGGTACCTACCTACAGGATACCAAGGCGGTACTATGCCTCCTCCAGGACCTTACCTTCAACCCCATGACATGCATACTCATTGGGCTGGATGTAGAAAGTCTCTACACCAGTTTACCCCATGTAGAGACCCTCAACATCATAGAGGAAGTGCTTTTTGAACAAGTTTGGCGCTATCACACCCCCAGACACGTTGTTTTAGAATGCTGCAGGATGGCCCTCACTGAGAATTTCTTTCGTTTTGAAGAGACCCTGTTTCGCCAACAGCATGGTACCAGCATGGGGAGCACCTTCGCTCCAAGTGTGGCAGGGCTCTATGTCCACCATCTAGAGAAACATAACATACTGAACGACACAAATCCTTATACTGCCAACATAGTGTTATGGAAAAGATACATCGATGATGTGCTACTCATTTGGGAGGGAAATGAGTCTGAAGCCATTGATTTTATGGCCTGGCTGAACTTACAGGACCCTTTCCTTAATTTTACCCATACGATGAGCAGGTCACAATTGGTCTTCCTGGATCTGAACATTTTTGCAACTGGAGACTCACTGAGAACCACGACACACTTTAAACCGACAGCGAAGAACTGTCTCCTGCTATATGACAGTTTTCACCCGAGACAACTCAAAGAGAATCTTCCTTTTGGACAATTCCTGCGTTTGCGGAGAAACTGCACTGAGAAAGAAGATTACAAGCGACAAGCAAGAGAACTGTCCAGGAAACTGATCATAAGAAAATACCCCCACATCTAGTGAATCAAGCCAGGAAAAGAGCGGGTAACAATCATAGAGAATCACTCCTGGAGTTCCAACGAGAAGAAAAGCCTGAGAGTGAAAAGAGACCCATCTGCATTACAACGTTTAATGTAGCATCGGATAAGGTGGCCAAGATTGTGAAGAAACATTGGCGCATCTTAAATAGTGGAAGTTTGGACATTCCTAAACCTATGTTTTCCCATAGGAAAGGGAAAAATTTGAAAGACATTCTGGTGCACACACGCCCTAAAATTACATCTCTAAGTGGGGGCAACCAAAGAGTCTTACAGCCCTTACCCAACGGACATTATCCGTGCAACAACTGCAGTGTATGTCACCTGACGTCACCCACCAAGAGCGTGACACTAACCGACAACATGGTGTGAGAATTGCGTAAGTTCACGAATTGCAACACAACAGGGGTGGTCTACCTAATAACCTGCATATGCAACCTTCATTACGTAGGCATGACGACCAGGAAAGTTAGCAAAAGGATAGTTGAGCATCGTAGTAACATCAGATGCAGGCGAGCAACCACTAAGATGACCACACACTTTATTGAAAAACAACACACTCCTAACGACCTCCATTGGGTGGTGTTGGAACATATAAAACCTACTGAGAACTTAGAACGAAAACTCCTAGAGAAGGAACAACGTTGGGTGTTTAAACTACGCACAGACACCACGGGTTTGAATGACAATATTCCCTGGGGGCAATTTATAAAATAGGAACAAGATACTCATGGCCTCCTTCTCTTTTCATATGTTTTCATATGTACACATGAACAAGTCCAAAGAAGATTTTCCGAGTAGTCAAACATCCATTACACTCCACCACTGTTTTTTTCACTGCATCATGTCTCCCGCGGCAGTAAACGAAGGCCTAGTAGGAGAACGAGACTAAGATAGTAGCTTGACTCCCGGAGTTTAATTATTCGAATAACACAGGAATCAATTTCCATCTTGTACGGCGGTCTTTTTACATGAATTAGACCGCCCTACGACAATACTTCATAAAGATACTTAAGACCCTTGGGGGCTATTACACTGTTATAAACAGTCCCCTGTATTGACTACCATTGATACAGTCCACTCCATTCTCCCAATATGGCCGCCGGTTTTGCCACACTCTGGAGGTCTTTTTCCTGGTATAGTTAGAATTATACGAATAACATTAGGATCCATCTTTTTCATCTAAGACGGTCTTTTTTACATGATTTTAGACCGCACTATAACCACATGAAGTTATTTATTAGTTTTGTTTGGGGGTTATAACACACTGTGAAATATAAGTAAAAAGAATTCCCCTGAACTTACATTTGATACCTTTCCTACTCTATTCCCCCAACATGGCCGCCGTTTTGCCACACTGGGGCGGCCATTTTCTGGTATGTTTCCCGCTCTAGCATCTACCCGATGACTAGGCGGAACTAACAGTACTTAAGCCGGTAACCGTGGAGAGACGCGTTAATATGCGGTCTCCAGGGGTACAAGTAGGTGAATAAACGCCGAGGCGAGCTCCACTATAGTAAGTGTTCCCTTTTCTTTCCAACACAGCGTAGCCACTACAGATTGTATTTGGCAGTAAAACGACAACAATGGACAACAGCGATACAGCAGCACTTGTTCTAACATTTCTTTCAGAGACTTGTTGCTGTCACTATATCTAATTATTCATTACCCTCATTTCAGAAGTATGAATACGAGCCCCTCAACCCCTCCAGACCATGGGGCTATTTTGAACCTCATTTGAAGTATGTAATGTCGCAACATACAAAGTTTTTTGTGGTTTATGTATGTGTTTGTCACGTGGTGCCAATGTCTCTGTTTTATTTAAACACATATTCATTTAGGACACACGCACGTTTTACTCCACCGATAAGGCACGATGGAAGTGGAGACTACGATGTTTTTTACGCATAATGTTTTATTATAAATATGTTCTAGACGCAGTGTGCTGCATGCAGTTCCATACCTGCCAGGGCCCTGGCAGGCTGATGTATGGTTAACATTGTTCTGTTTTATTTCAACAGATACTACGATCAATTGAATTTAAAATCGTATGTATTATAGTGCACACACAGTAGGTGTGTACACATCACTTCTTCACTTAACTAATTATTTACCTCACTTTTAGGTCACTTAGGAGTGGAACGCACAGGGCTGGTCCCTGTGTGGTCCTGAGGAAGAGCCGTGGGGAGGCTCGAAACATGTTGACTAAACACTAGAGACTTTTTTGACTTATTATGGTTATATCGTTGTCTAGTACCCCTGTTTTTAATATACCGACTAGGAGCTAGAATAAAGTGTTTCGCCCACTAGCCAGGTATTTTTAGATTTTCTATCCACTCCACCAGACATTGCACCACACATAGTCGCCTATCAGTGCTCCTACGTAATTTCGCAAGTCGAAGCACGCCTCAATCTGCAGCGGATTGAGAGGACCCCAATGATGAAGCATGTCACCGGTGGGAAACCCCGGTGAGTGAGGGGACTCAAGAAAGCATCTGCTCTTTCTTGTCACAGATATCTGACCTTCCATTTCAATTTGATTTGGGATTAAATTTCACCCTGACTAGGTCCTCTAACCGGTAAACCGGTTTTTTGGCTTATATGATTGAAAGGAGGGTAGACCTAGCCTTTTACCCTCTACCTCCCCCCGTTCTTTGTAGTCCTCTGTGCATATGCCAGTTCAAACCAGCTCAGGGGCTACCTGCCCCTGCTCTGGCGCGAAACTGGACAAAGGGAAGTGGGTGTAGCCACCCACTCCCCTGACCCTCCCATGGGTGGGGTCATAGAGCTAGTCCCTCCCTTTCTTTTAGTATAAGAGGGGGAACCTGTGCATTGCACCCTAGATACCCCTGGATGATGCTCTGAAGAAGAATCCTGGACCTTCGACGTTCCACTACCTTTGGAAGACTGAAGAATCTCCCTTGGAGTCAAGGAGTGACTCCCCTGCTTGGCAGGCACCAAAAACTACAAACAACGGTCACAAACTACGCTGCTCCCGCTGGAGTCCGAAGTCCCTGCAGCCCAAGAAGTGGATTTCCTGACTTCTCAAAGGCCATCGTGAGTCTCCAGTGAAGCTGAGGCCAGAGGACCCCAAGAGTGATGAGGAACCGCGACCCCTGGGTACCGTGCACTATTGTCAAGTGCAACCCCTTCTCAACGTTCTACGAACTTGTGCTTTGGACCACGTGTGGTCCTAGCCTCCAGCAGGAATCCCTCCAAAGATCAGAGGCCTACCACGTCCCGAGTGATCGTGGGCCCCTGTTGAGAGAATCCTCCTGAGGCGTCTTTGCGATCCCTTGCCAGCCGGCTTGTGGGTCCCCTGAAGGCTTTCCTACAGAACCAAAGGGCTCCCCTGGTTGCTCCAGGCCTGCCCTGACTTACCCTCGCTGGGTGAGTCCCTCAGACCTTGCTGGTCTGCGCCATTGACTTTTTATACTTTCCCCGAGACTTGCTGTTACCAAAGCTTGTTGGCTCCAATCGAGTCGCTGACACCGCAGTAAGCTGCAGACATCGTGGGGCACGCGTAATCCAGCTCCTGGTTGTTGTCAACACCTCCTGGACCTCGTGGCTGAAGAGTCAATGCACCCCTGAACAACCTGAATCTTGCAACGACGGTGGGCATCCATCTTCCTTGCCCCGAGTCACTGCCAAGTGACTTTGAACACTGTCCCCTCTGCTTTCAGGTCTTCCATCTTCTGAATCCAGGCTTGGATTCCTCCGGACACTTCTCCTGTCGCCGCAAGCAGCAAGTCTTCACTGGCTCCCATTGAAAACGACGCCGCGACACCAAAGAACACCTATTCACCCGGCTCCCCTGGGTGAGGTAATTTCAGCACTACGGTGCTCTTGTGGGTGTGGGCCCTAGAACTACTTACCCTGTAAGTGACTTGCTTGTAGCTACCCTAGAAGTGCCCTAAAACTCTTACTTTCCAAGTGCAACTATCCCGCTGACTCCTACATGGTTCGCGTCTGTGTTAGACACACCGCGTCCAACTCCCTTGCAACTCTATCTGTAACCGCGTCCTTCGACTCGTACAAGGACCGATCGGTGTGTTCGCCTCGAACACGCAAGTGACCTTTAACATTGAAATCTCAATCGCGTCTGTTCGCATAGACTCGTACAGGACTCGCACCGGTGCCAGGACACCGCGTCTGTCCCCTGTGGGTCTCCTACAACTACCTGGGGTGGTTCTTGGGGGTCCCTCGATTCTAGATGCCCTAGACCTAGGTCTAGCCAAACTAAGATTGTGATATTCGATTGTGCTAAACTTATTTTGATAACATTTGATTTGTACATATGTTCCTGACTTCTAATCTCATAAAGAGATTAGTAGAGAGTTGTTTATTAATAAATACATATATATTTGATATATATACCTGTGTGGTGTCTTTTCATTTGGTGATTCAAGAGATTGTGTGGTAAAACAAGCTGCTTTACATTCCTTCAAGACTTAGCCTGAAGGCTGCTCTCCACAGCTACCACTAGGATAGCTTTCTTTAAAGGTTGTCTTAAACCTATCTACCATAAGAGTCGAATTGTTCTGGTGCAAGGTGTCCACTTTAATTAGTGAACAGCATATACCAGGCCAACTTCTCACATTGGTGGCAGCGGTGGGATTCCAGCTTGCTATTGTTTTACCAGAAAATCTCTATTTGAATTACTAACTGAAAACCACTATAGGTACTTAAGGTACATATAAAGTCAAGCTTAGTATCAATAAGTTCTACTGAACTTAGAGCTGTGTGCCAAGGGATAGCACACCCTTTCTACAGCTCAAGCTAGTATCAGTAGGCCACAAACTAGTGTAGGTAGTACAACACTGCACAACACTAGAATGTCCTTAAAGGGTGGAACCAGTGGATCCACTCAGCCTCAGTATAAGGACATGGCTTTCTCTGACTTGAGAGCCATGTGTGTTGAAAGACACCTGAAGCTAGGACAGAGTCCCTCCACACTACACCTGATAGATCTGCTGACAGCAGATGATCTTAGATTGGCTCTAGGAGCTAATAGGTCTGAATCAGGGGTGGGTCAATTACAGTGTCTGGGTCAGATGATGAAAATCAGAATGACCAAGACTCTGTGATTGAAGGGCCAGGCTCCAAGGGGCCTGAAAAGGACAGAGGAATTCTCCCTAAGAGAACTGACAGAGTGGATGAGAGGCATAGGTCCCCTTCCAGGGAATCTGACCACTCTTATCACTCGGGCAGAGAATTTGTCCAGCAGAGGAACTCATACTTTCCCATAAGAGAGAGATCCTCTGACAGAATGTGCAAACTGCTGCAGTATGAGGAAGCAAGAGTTGCCCTCAGAACCAAGCAGTTGGCACTGGATAGAGAAGACCTGGAGATCCAGAGAGCTTCTAGAAGAGAGGGGTTAGAACCCCTTGGTGGCAGCAACAGTGTCCCTAGAGTCAGAGAATCTATTCCAGACCATAGGAACCTGAGCAAGGTTGTTCCTCCCTACCAGAGTGGGGATGATATCCACAAGTGGATAACTGCTATGGAAAGGGCCTGTAGAGTACAGCAGGTCCCCCAAAAGCAGTGGGCAGCAATCTTGTGGCTCTCCTTTTCAGACAAAGGTAGAGACAAGCTCGTCACTGTTAGAGAAGAGGATGCTGATGATTATGAAGTCCTGAAGAGTGCACTGATAGATGGGTTTGGCTTAACCACTGAACAGTACAGGTTGAAGTTCAGAGACACCCAGAAGGCACAGACTCAGGACTGGACTGACTTTGTTGATTGTGCAACCAAGGCTCTGGAGGGTTGGCTGGTTGGCAGTAGGGTTACTGATTTCAAGGGATTTTATAATCTGATGATGAGAGAACAGATCCTTAATAATTGCCAGAACCAGTTGTTGCATCAATACCTGGTGGACTCAGATCTGACCTCTCCCCAAGAATTGGGAAAGAAGGCAGACAAATGGGTCAGAACCAGGGTGAGGCAGAAACCCCAGAACCAAGGGGGTGACACTAAGAAGCAAGATCCTAAGGGCTCTGAGAAAGGTGGGGATAAGTCAAAAGACCAGAAGTCTTCACAAGGGCCCCAAAAATCTGCATCAGGTGGGGAGTCATAATCCCACAAGGGAAAAGGCCAAAAGAAGCCCTGGTGCAAATTCTGTAAACAGAAAGGGCACTGGACTTCTGACTGTAACAAGTCCAAAGACCAAACCACCACCACTCCTGCCCCTAAGGCAACTGTTCCCCCTAGCTCAGCTACTGGTGGAGGTGGTACACAGAATAAGGGTGTAGTAGGGTTGACCCTGGGTTCTGAAGTGGACTCTGACCTAGTCAGAGTACCCACTCAGGCAATGCTGATTTGTGAGGGAGACCTTAATATGTCCTTCCTAGTGAGTCCCAGTAATCTGGGCAAATACAAACAGCAGCCTGTAATAAATGGCCAACAGGCTTTGGCATTTAGGGACACAGGTGCTAGTGTCACCATGGTGGCAGAGGATCTTGTGGACCCTGGACAGATCATCCTGGGCGAAATGTACCAGGTGACCAATGCAAGCAATGTCAGGACCAACCATAGTCTGGCAGTTGTGAATTTCTCCTGGGGAGGGGTAACTGGCCTCAAGAAGGTTGTAGTCAGTACAGACCTCCCTGTAGAATGTCTATTGGGCAATGATCTAGAGACTTCAGCCTGGTCTGAAGTAGAGTTATGGACTCATGCTGAGATGTTGGGCATCCCTGCAGAGGTATTTGCTGTGACCAGGTCACAAGCAAGAATGCATAACACTGAACAGCTCTGGATCCTGGAACAATGGACCAGATGCTTCCCAAGAGGAGGAGCAGTAGGGTAAAGGCAGTGCCTTCCCCTCTGTCTCAGATCACAGATTCACCTCCAGAGGGAGGTGAAGCAGATCCTGAAGAAGGAACTGCCCCAGAGGGACTTGAGCCTGATCAGGTTGAGTTCTTGAGGGAAGGGGGCCCTTCTAGGGAAGATCTGAGTAAGGAGCAACAGTGCTGCCCCTCTCTTGAACCCCTCAGACAGCAGGCTGCTGCTGAGGCTGCTGGGAGTGCTAGTGGGTCCCATAAAGTTTATTGGGATGAGGTACTCCTATATTCTGAGGGTAGAGATCCAGCCCCTGGAGCCACCAGGAGGTTGGTAATACCTCAGAAGTTTAGGGGGTTCCTCTTGACCCTAGCACATGATATCCCTTTGGCAGGTCACTTGAGCCAAAACAAGACCTGGGACAGGCTTGTCCCACATTTTCATTGGCCACATATGTCAGAGGACACCAAGGAGTTTTGTCGCTCCTGTGTCACATGCCAAGCCAGTGGTAAGGCAGGTGGCACAACAAAGGCCCCCCTGATACCACTACCTGTGGTGGGGGTACCCTTTGAAAGGGTAGGGATTGACATTGTTGGTCCCCTTGACCCTCAAACTGCATCTGGGCACAGGTTTATCCTGGTGGTAGTGGATCATGCCACCAGGTACCCAGAAGCAATTCCCCTAAATCTAAATCCATATTTGTAAAGCGCGTACTACTCACCCTTACAGGTCTCAAGGCGCTGGGGGCCGTCGTGGAAATTAAGTGAGCTATTGCCCAGAGTCACATGGTGCTGAGCTGAGCTGCCGCCGGAGCCGGGGATCGAACCGTGAACCCTGTGCTCCGAAGTCAGCTGCCCTGGCCGCTGCACCACACCTCTCCACGAGGACCACCACAGCCCCTGTGGTGGCAAGAGCCCTCATTGGAGTTTTCTCCAGAGTGGGTTTTCCAAGGGAGGTCATTTCTGAAAGAGGTACCAACTTCATGTCAGGATATCTGAAAGCAATGTGGAAGGAGTGTGGTGTGACTTATAAGTTCACCACACCCTATCACCCACAATGCAATGGTTTAGTTGAACATTTCAACAAAAACTTGAAAGGAATGATTAAAGGACTCCCAGAGAAGCTTAGGCGGAAATGGGACCTTCTTCTTCCTTGCCTGTTGTTTGCCTTCAGAGAGGTTCCACAAAGGGGGTTGGTTACAGCCCATTTGAGCTTCTGTTTGGGCATCCTGTGAGAGGTCCATTGTGTTTGGTAAAAGAGGGCTGGGAGTTACCTCTCAAGCCCCCAAACAAGATGTGATGGACTATGTACTTGGTCTCCGCTCCCGGATGGCTGAGTACATGAAAAAGGCAACCAAAAACCTGGAGGCCAGCCAAGAATTACAAAAAGCTTGGCATGACCAAAAGGCTGTACTGACTGTATACCAGCCAGGACAGAAGGTGTGGGTATTGGATCCTGTGGCCCCAGCAGTCCTCCAGGACAAGTGGAGTGGCCCCCATACAATAGTTGAACAGAAGGGAGAAGTCACCTACCTGGTGAATCTTGGAACTCCCAGGAGCCCCCTGAGGGTGCTCCATGACAACAGATTAAAGCCATATGTTGACAGGGCTGACATGGGCTTGCTCATGGCAACTGATGAGGAACAGGAGGGGGAGCGTGACCCTCTCCCTGACCTGCTCTCTCAGAACCCTGATGATGGGTCAGTAGATGGTGTTGCTTTGGCAAGCAGCCTCACTGACCATCAGCAAACTGAGTGCAGACAAGTTCTGCAACAGTATAGACATATGTTTAGCCTGACCCCTAGTCAGACTTCCTGGTGCACCCATGAGGTGGACACTGGAGACAGTCTGCCTGTCAAGAATAAAATCTACAGGCAACCTGACCATGTCAGGGACTGTATCAGGACTGAAGTCCATAAAATGTTGGAGCTAGGTGTAATTGAGCCTTCAGATAGCCCTTGGGCTAGCCCAGTAGTCCTGGTACCCAAGCCTCATACCCAGGGTGGTAAGAAAGAAATGAGGTTTTGTGTAGACTACAGAGGCATCAATGCAGTCACTAGGACTGATGCCTATCCCATACCAAGGGCAGATGAGCTGATTGATACTTTGGCCTCAGCCAAGTATCTAAGCACGTTTGACCTGACAGCTGGCTACTGGCAGATCAGGTTAGCTGATGATGCAAAAGCCAAAACAGCATTTTCTACCCCTGGTGGGCACTACCACTTTGTGGTGATGCCCTTTGGATTGAAAAATGCACCTGCCACTTTTCAGAGGTTGGTGAATAAAGTTCTGACAGGGATGGAAACTTATTGCTCAGCTTATCTAGATGATATTGCTGTCTTTAGTTCCTCCTGGCAGGATCACCTGGTCCACCTCAGGAATGTTTTGGAGGCCCTGCAGAAAGCAGGCCTCACTATCAAGGCCACTAAGTGCCAGATAGGGCAGAGTCAGGTTGTATACCTGGGCCACCTTGTAGGTGGAGGCCAGGTTCAGCCTTTACAGAGCAAAATCCAAACCATAATGGAATGGGTTGCTCCAACCACCCAGACACAGATGAGAGCCTTCTTAGGCCTGACTGGGTACTACAGGAGGTTTGTCAAGGGATATGGATCTATAGTGACCCCCTTGAATGATCTGACCTCAAAGAAAATGCCAAAAAAAGGTTCAGTGGACAGCTAGCTGTCAGAAGGCATTTGAAGACCTAAAGCAGGCCATGTGCACTGCCCCCATCTTACAGAGTCCAGACTACACCAAAAAGTTCATTGTCCAAACAGATGCTTCTGAGCTGGGTGTGGGAGCTGTACTGTCTCAACTGAATGATGAAGGTCAAGACCAGCCAGTAGCTTTTATTAGCAGAAGGCTGACCCCGAGAGAGAAACGTTGGTCAGCTATAGAGAGGGAGGCCTTTGCTGTGGTGTGGGCCCTGAAGAAGCTGAGGCCATACTTGTTTGGCACTCACTTCATAGTTCAGACTGACCACAAGCCCCTCCTATGGCTTAAACAGATGAAAGGTGAAAACCCAAAACTTTTGAGGTGGTCCATTTCCCTACAGGGGATGGACTATACAGTGGAACATAGACCTGGGACCCAACATGCCAATGCAGATGGACTCTCAACGTATTTCCACTTTGAACACGAAGACTCAACTGGTCAAGGTTAGTTTAGTGTCCCTGCGTTTGGGGGGGGTCGTGTAGGAGAGTAGGATCTGCCTCTTATGTTGCCCCCACTTTTTTTCTGATGTTTACACTGTTTTCTGTCTATAGTCTGGCTGGGACCATGCTAATCAGGGCCCCAGCCTCTCTGTTCTCTCTAAACGATTTGGAGTGCACTCCAGGTGCACTAGTGATTGGATACTGTGGTACCTTATGAGTCCCTAGTATATGGTACCTTAGGTACCAAGGGCATAGGTACTTCACAGGCTGCAGCATGTATTATGCTACCCCTGGGAGGCAGACTAAATCTGACACCACAGGCCTGCTACTGCAGCCTGGGTGAGGTGGTGCTAGCACTCCTCACTGAGATATAGGTTCCCTATATCTCTCCTACACACACATATAAACCTATCAGTCACCCCTAAGGCAGGCCCTATCAATCCTGAGGGCAGGGTGCTTGGCTTCTATGTGAGGGGGTGCCTCTGCCTGAGCAGGGCCCCTCTGCAGCTCTCAGAGTCCATTCTCTGGTGCTGTTTGTGGATGCGGTTAAACCATATACTTTTAAGTGCTTTATATCCTCGCGGTAGAATGCTAACTTTGGAATGGCTGCATCGAAACATGTCGTGTTTGGTGTCAAACATCTTGGAATACTACTCCCCCGCCAGTCCTGGCGGCGGGGGTAGCATTCCACCCTTCTAGAGGGATAGACATGTACCTACTGTGGAAACGCGGTAGAATCCTGCAGAGCCCTGGCATCACAAAATGGATGCCACCAGTCACAGACACTGGGCTGCCCTCCTGCTGATGACCAACACTCGCAGAGGAGGAAGCCCAACAATAGATATCATGTCCCAAGGGGGTGTGACCACCTTCCAGACAGGGTTTAGTGTATTGGGTCTGGGTGGGTGCACTCTTAGAGTGCTTTGAAGTCCTGCACTGGGGGAGCAGAAGGCTCCTCTGTGCATATGCCAGTTCAAACCGGCTCTGGGGCTACCTGCCCCTGCTCTGGCGCGAAACTGGACAAAGGGAAGTGGGTGTAGCCACCCACTCCCCTGACCCTCCCATAGGTAGGGTCATAGAGCTAGTCCCTCCCTTTCTTTTAGTATAAGAGGGGGAACCTGTGCATTGCAACCTAGATTTCCCTGGACGACGCTCTGAAGAAGAATCCCGGACCTTCGACGTTCCACTACCTTTGGAAGACTGAAGAATCTCCCTTGGAGTCAAGGAGTGACTCCCCTGCTTGGCAGGCACCAAAAACTACAAACGATGGTCGCAAACGATGCCGCTCCCGCCGGAGTCCGAAGTCTCTGCAGCCCAAGAAGTAGATTTCCTGACTTCTCAAAGGCCATCGTGAGTCCCCAGTGAAGCTGAGGCCAGTGGACCCCCAGAGTGACGAGGAACCATGACCCCTGGGTACCGTGCACTATTGTCGAGTGCAACCCCTTCACAACGTTCCACGAACTTGTGCTTTGGACCACGTGTGGTCCTAGCCTCCAGCAGTAATCCCTCTGGAGATCAGAGGCCTACCACATCCCGAGTGACCGTGGGCCCCTGTTGAGCGAATCCTCCCGAGGCGTCTTCGCGATCCCTTGCCAGCCGGCTTGTGGGTCCCCAGAAGACTTTCTAAAGACACCAATGGGCTCCCCTAGTTGCTCCAGGCCTGCCCTGACTTACCGTCGCTGGGTGAGTCCCACAGACCTTGCTGGTCTGCGCCATTGCCTCTTCACACTTTCCCCGAGACTTGCTGTTACCAAGGCTTGTTGGCTCCAATCGAGTCACCGACACCGCAGTAAGCTGCAGACATTGTGGAACACGCGGAATCCAGCTCCTAGTTGTCGTCGACGCCTCCTGGACCTCGTGGCTGAAGAGTCAAGGCAACCATGAACGACATGAATCTTGCGACGACGGTGGGCATCCATCTTCCTTGCCCCGAGTCACTGCCAAGTGACTTTGAACACTGTCCCCTCTGCTTTCAGGTCTTCCATCTTCCGAATCCAGGCTTGGATTCCTCCGGACACTTCTCCTGTCGCCGCAAGCAGCAAGTCTTCACTGGCTCCCATTGAAAACGACGCCGCGACCCGACACCAAAGGACACCTATGCACCCGGCTCCCCTGGGTGAGGTAACTTCAGCACTACGGTGCTCCTGTGGGTGTGGGCCCTAGAACTACTTACCCTGTAAGTGACTTGCTTGTAGCTTCCCTCGAAGTGCCCTAAAATTCTTATTTTCTAAGTGCGACAATTGCGCTGACTCGTACAGGGTTCGCGTCTGTGTTAGACACACCGCGTCCATCTCCTTTGTAACACTATCTAGAACTGTGACCTTCGACTCGTACTGAGTTCGATCGGTGTTCGCCTCGAACACACAAGGGGCCTGTAACATCGAGACCTCCATTGCACTGACTCGCACAAAGTTCGCGTCTGTGTTAGACACAGCGCGTCCATCTCCCTTGCAACTCTATCTGTAACCGAGTCCTTCGACTCGTACAAGGACCGATCGGTGTGTTCGCCTCGAACATGCAAGGGACCTTTAACATTGAAATCTCAATCGCGTCTGAGCGCATAGACTCGCACAGGACTCGCACCGGTGCCAGGTCACTGCGTCCGTCCCCTGTGGGTCTCCTACAACTACCTGGAGTGGTTCTTGGGGGTCCCTCGATTCTAGATGCCCTAGACCTAGGTCTAGCAAACTAAGATTGTGATATTCGATTGTGCTAAACTTATTTTGATAACATTTGACTTGTACATATGTTCCTGACCTCTAATCTCATAAAGAGATTAGTAGAGAGTGTTTATTAATAAATACATATATATTTGATATATATACCTGTGTGGTGTCTTTTCATTTGGTGATTCAAGAGATTGTGTGGTAAAACAAGCTGCTTTACATTCCTTCAAGACTTAGCCTGAAGGCTGCTCTCCACAGCTACCACTAGGATAGCTTTCTATAAAGGTTGTCTTAAACCTATCTACCATAAGAGTCGAATTGTTCTGGTGCAAGGTGTCCACTTTAATTAGTGAACAGCATATACCAGGCCAACTTCTCACAGCATTACAAGTACTATCTTTATGTCCGCACTCGGGCCGGATCTCCACGCCGAGGGCCCAATGCACAAAGGTAAACTGAGATGAAAGTCTAACTTTACAACTTTTGGTATTCACACAGGGCATTTACGAGTAGTAAAGTGAGACCCTTGTCTCAGTTTAGCTTAAGTTTTGCTCTTAAGTTTAACTGAGAATAAACATATTTTCCTTCCAGCACCTCAAGTTTGCTTACGGTGCCGCGCGGCAAGCTTATGCATGTCTACTGGGAGGGATCCCCGCTTTAACTGCCTTATCTCTCCTGAGGTTTAAACCTTATCCTACAGCAACATTCCGAGCATTGGGGAGGGGCTGTGTTCACTGATCTGAAATAAATTACTAATGAAAAATATAAACAAATCAGACGTGCCTGGATTCACTGCTAGGCCACTTGACTGAATGCATTGACATCACCTGATTGATGGGCGCCATCTGTGAGGACTTCAAGATAAGACTCTGGCTCTTCAGCGCCTCTGGACCGACTGCTGTGCCTTGAGGTGGAAATACTCGGCGCTGCTGGGCGAAATGAGATCTGAGGGAAGTGTCAGCTTGAAGCAAGATTGAAGGAGCGAGTGAGTGGCGGCGACAGGGATGAATCTATCACTGCATCATCTCTAAAGCTTCTGGGATTGATTTTTCAAACCTGCTGCAGTGTAATAAGACACTTTTATAAGATGAAACGTCCTTCGGGAGCGGTTTCATGTTATCAAATGGGTGTCTAAACGAAATGTCAACGGTTATGTTTACGGTGAAAACAGAGGCATAGCGATCGATGCTGCAGCAGGTGCAGTGGCACCAGTGCCCAGGAGTGTTGGGGGCCCACTTTTTTTTCAGTTTTATATAGCGCGAACTCGGCCTGAAGGTATCAAAGCGCTTTATAGACGGACACATTTATTTTAGGCACAGGGATATTAAGTGATTTGCCCAGAATCACAGGGTGTCTGAGCCTCCTGCCACGCTCGAATCTGGCACCGCAGCTTCAAAGTCGGCTGCTCTAGCCATTAAGCCACATCCTCTCCCCAATGTATTGTATTGTATTGTATTGTAATTGCATTTATATAGCGCTTACTACCCCTGACGAGGCGTCGAAGCGCTTTTTCGGCGAGTAGCACGCTACTCTGGAACCCATAAAGGATTAGTGGTGAATTAGTATAGTTGAATATGGAATTTGAGAAGTGAACATGTTAGTCTGTTAATTTTGATTGAAAAGGATAGTGTGTGTGTGGCCGTTTCATTACTACAACACGTGGGGGGTAGGAGGCGGGTGCAATTCTCTTACATTCGGGCCCATGGCATCCTTGCTACCCACTGTGCGCAAAGCAGGTAGCGTGCCCATGTGTTACACCCAGGGCTTTAAGTGGGCCGGGTCTCACGGAATCTGAGCACCGGCAGTTTTTTTAAAGGGGCCTCGAAACGGGTCTCTATCGCGCTCTGTTTTGTGCCCTGGCACAGGCGGTCCGTCTTTTTTCCAGACTGCAGTGACAGCAGGCACATGGATGTGCGCCTGCTCACACTGCTCTTCTCACTAAGTGGAGAAGTTGCGGCATGACGTCATGCCAGGTGAGCGTTGTAGGGGAAGGGAAATCTTTTAAAGAGAGTCATTTTCTCTCTGGATTTCCCTTCTCTTTTTGAAAGCAGGAGCAGCAACATTGTCATGGTGTCACCAGGGCTTTAAGTGGAAGTTTTTTCAGTATTATATACAACAAGCCATAGTTGCTGCTTATTTACAAGTCGGTCGGCACACTATGCTAAACACAGATTTTTAGCTTATGTGTTTTTAAGCCACGCCCTTAATTACATTGGCCACGCCCCCTTGAGAGACCCCCCAGTTTTTTCATCCCACTTAAAGCCCTGGTTACACCTTCGATGAGCAGTCTTGAGTTGTTTTGTTATTAATCGTACGGTGATGGCACGCCTTCGCATGCCAGTGTTCAGAGCTTCGATGTCCTGCAGTCTGCCTCTCTTATGTGTGTGCCCCAGGATAGGCCCCGCTGCTGCACAAAAGCTGTAACACAAACAGAAGTAGATAAGCACAGCTGGAAGTGGACATTTTAATGGGAGCGAACGCTTGAGCGTGGAGAGGAACAAGAAAACAGAATTACTGAAAAAGAAACACGAAAGCCATTTCAAGGAGCGGGCTTTCCCTTGTGAAGCCGACACAAACTTCATGTTAATACATATGCCTACATGAAGAACAAGCTAGGTATGACTGTAAATATACTATAATACTTGTTCATTTGAATGTTTCAATATTTTTTTTTATTCTTGAGTAGATTTTTTTTGCAAACAGTAAAACGATGTTTTAGGGAAAGAAACACCTCAAAATAGTGTATCGCATATAAATATTCACCTAAGTTATGCTTCAAGTAAGCGTTTGCTTCTATTATAGAATATGTTGGTGAGACGCCTTTCCATGATGGCTTATGCATATAACAAATAGTTCCTAAAAAATGCACCTTATATATTGCTATGGTAGCATCTCCAAGGATGTAGAATGATGCACCTAAAAGCCAATAGCGTGGGTGAGAGATGCCTACTCATCAGGACCCCACTCTAATATATGTAGTTTCAGAAGTGTAAGACAGTCTACATACAGAGGGAGGAAAGGTAGTGCGCGTCCTGCTTGGAAGGAGAGTTCACGTCTTCGCGGTTATCGAATATAGGTGGATCGTGGGCCGCAGAATCCCTGCTAGGCAATCAATGTACATTTTTGCTTCAGCTGGGACCTTGTTGCTAGAGTTTATTGAAAACCTTTGAGATTGCATGTAAATGTTTTGGGAAGCGATGGGAATCAGAACTGAATACAGACAAGTGTTTGTTTGAAATGAATCCATTTGTATTTGTAGAAACAAACTTTATTGTTAAAGTTCTATTTCATAACCATCCTCTATGAAGTATAAACTCATGTTTACTTAGCACATCTTAGAAAATCTTTATCACTTTTAAAGAGTTTGATATTTTTATCAGGATGCCCATATTGCACTAAGGTAGCCATATAACTTGGGGAAGTGGCCATTTGATATCCATGTCAATCTATATCGGGATGGTGAATGATTCTCATAATGCAGTTACAACCCTGAAAATAATGTGGAATCAGAAAGCGTGTCCACACATAACGAAAGTACTTGCATATCAGTGAAAAAAGTGATATCATTTCAAGTGCTTATGATATTAGTTTCACAGATGATAATATGTTTTATTTCAGGAATCCAAGAGCCCGATTCACAAAAGTAAACTTAGACCTGTAGTCTAACTTTAAACCTGAAGTCTAAGTTAAGACTTAAAGTCTAAGTTTAGACCTGAAGTCTAACTTTAGACCTAAGTTTTCAATCAGAACATAGAGAGTCAGAAACAGAGGTATACCATTTTGTAATAGAAGTCATTACATGCTGCAACTCATAGATAAGATACTAAAGAGTTTAATCTTTTCTTTCGATATCTGCTATGGGCAAGTAGATGTCAGTCAGTGACCAGCTCAGTGATGGGTCGGTGGTGATGTCCAGATTCTCCTTTCAGCATGTCAACATATCCCTTTCAAGCATGGCTGGCTGTTGATCGGAGAAATGCAAAAACATTTGTTGCTCCTATTGGATCCGGAGTACAATGATAGTGCTTTCTGGCAAGTAGTGACAAAAGCTCTTACAGACAGCTGCACTGTGAGGACGAACCTAAAAAGGGAATTTATATGACTTTCCTGGGATTACGACTGGAAAGGTACTTCTGGCTCAGTGTCCCAAGCATAATATGCGAAAAATTTGTAAAGACTGAAAATGCATTGCACTCTGTCCAAGCAGGAGTGAAAATCCCTAAGCATAGTTTCATGCATTTGAGAATAATGTCCTTAGTGTTTATGAAGAGAGACCAAGGTGATGTCCCATGCAGAATACTGGCCACCAAGGCATTTGTAAAATGCAGGAGGAATCCAAGAAGTGGTGGGAAAATGAGCAAATGTGAACATGCAAGCAGCAAATATGTAGGGCTTGATTCACAAAGGTAAATGTACACTTTTTGTGTAAGTTTACAATTTTTTTGCTATTCACAAACTACGGGTGTAATTTTACGTGTAGTATCTGTATGACTCCAGAGACTGACCTATCTTTTTATGTACGGAGTTCTTCACAGTCATAAAGATACTACACATATCCAAACAACTGAGCGCATCCCTGTCAATAGAGGGGTTCGACAGGGATGCGTCCTGGCACCAACTCTGTTTTCCCTATACGTGAATGGGGTAGTCGATTTTCTTCTGGAGGAGCCAGCTGATTCGCCTACCTTAGGAGGCAAAAAGATACCAACCCTGTTATTCGCAGATGATACCCTGCTGATATCTAAGACCCCAGCGGGGCTACAGCGACTTATCAATAGATTCCAACTCTTCTGCGATAACATGGGATTGGTCATAAATAGCTCCAAAACAAAATTTATGGCTTTCAATTGCCACAGATCTTACAAAAGTGGCCCGCTGCTGGGTGGCGTTCCCCTCGAAAAGGTGAATAGTTTTGATTATCTGGGTGTGAGGTTTTCCGAAAAATGTCTTGGAAACCACACATTGCCAAGATGTTGCTGGGACATAAAAGGATAACTGGAGCAATTGGCAAAGAACATCGCCTTTCGCACACTAGGCCCATTGCACCAGTACTTCAAATCTATAACTTGAAAGCAGTCAGCTCTGCTCTTTATGGAGCTGAACTTTGGGGGTTTGAGAAATTAGATGAGCTTTCAAGATCTGAACATAAATTCCTGAGAGACCTGGTTATGGCACCCAAATATGTCCCCCTTGCTCCCCTATTGTTGGATATGGGCAGGCGGCCATTGGGCGACATAGCTAGGTTGCGCCCTCTGCTCTTTTGGGCACGTATCAGAAGGACTCCTGAACTTTCTTCCTACGCAGAAGCTATGACTGAGATTGTTAGCTTGGATACAGGCGGGAAAATAGGCTGGCTTGCCAACATTAAAAAAATGCTGTCAATAATGGGTCTCCAGGGCTGTTGGGCGGGCCAAGCTCCTCCAAGGAAAGAGGAACTCAAACGCCTATACTGGGAATGGGTGGACCTACGAGAAAACTGTAATTCTAATGTAGGCACACTTACACTAGAATTTTATTCCCACAAACAAATTAGTCATCTTGAGCCCTTCCTTGACACAATCAAAGTCCCAAGAGACAGAACACTATATATTCATTTTAGGCTTGGATCTCTCCCTGTTCGCGAGGCGACAGCAAAGTGGAGCCCAAGCAAGGAGGAAAATTGCCCATTTTGTAAGGCTCCGACCGAAACCATTGCCCACCTAATGTTCGCTTTGCCAGCGTACAAATTACCACTGGCAAAATGGTTGAAACCACTTTGTCGACAACTGGGCACACGCGATTATCACACAGCAATACGTATCTTAAGATCTGATTGTAGGCCGTTTTACGCATGCTGTGTGGCAAAATTTCTCGGTCAGGCTTGGCTTATAAGGTGCAGGGAGCTTACAAGAACGACACAGTTTTAACAGAAAGCAGACTAGTGGGGAGCCTAAAGTTCCACATATAGAACTGTTGAATCTATTTTGCACAAGTATTCCATTTGTTAAATTATATGCAAATACCGAAGGCGAAAATAATGTTTTTTATAGAAATTTTATGTACTTTCATTCCAGTTTCAATGTCGACATGTATTGAATAACTTAAAACAAATTGTGTACACATTAACTATTTTATTTTTTTAATAATCTTTTTATCCTTGTAAATATGACATTGGCTTTGCACTACAATTCCAACTGTATATTTGTTTGCAGTGACATTTATGCAAATCATTGATGTCGCAACCTTGTATTTTACCTCTAAAGAATATTAATGTGTTTTTATTGTAAAATGCAGCTTTTATGACACTCTTGTCGAAATAAAGCTATATTGATTGATTGATTGACACATAAAACTACACTTGTAGTTTGTGAATAGCATAAAAATAGGAAACTTACAGCAGAAGTGTAAGTTTACCTTTGTGAATAAGGCCTATATTATTTGAAAGAAAATGAGACTCATAATGCTAATAAGAATCAGGGGACAGACACTACTACCGAGTGTGCAAGGAGTACAGTACAACAGATCAGTATTCCTGCACGCGGAAGCATTAAAGTCATGAGTATCAGGAATTATAGGCCTCTCATCATAATGGCCTGGGAAGAGTGGACAGGTGGTGTTGGTGGAAATAATATCAGTGATGTGGGGAACTCTTAGGAGCATCTGAACACTAGAAACAGCAATGAGCAAAAATAAACTGGAATCATGTTTTTTATCGTCTCAATAAACTGGTATGTACCAGGGTCAGACTGGGACAAAAAATAGGCCCAGGTGCCAAAATAAAGGTGGCTTCCATTAGTGAATGAGATAGCTGAAAATGTAGCCCACACCTGCAAATTAGGCCAGTTTAGAACTTCTAAAGGCACAATGTGGGTATTTTGTGAGGAAAGGGAAACTGCGTGTTTTTGTGTTTGCTGCAGGCGATGCTTGTGGCAATATAAATGAAATCAACAAGAAATAAACTGCCTCACCTGGCCAGAATACTGTCACACAAACTGCTAGAAAATGGCCCACACACTGGTCTGTGAGACCAGCCAATCGGGACCTTCTTGATTGCCCAATAGGCCTGTTCGACCCTTGCATGCACTATTCGCTAATAATCCGTTTTACTCCAAATACCAGTGCGAGTAATTACGGCGAAAGGTCTGCTGAATGATCATTGTAACATGGTGAACACCTTGGACCACGCTATGCCAATTAATTTATGCATTATAATGCCAGGTTAAACTTATTATTAGAACGTATCTTTTAAATTATCATATAATAAATGGATCCACACAGAAATTATTTAATCTCTCTCTCTTTTTCTCTCTCTCTAAAAAGAGACAGACAGACAAGGAAAGGCACTGTGATTACAATAAATGAGCTCACTATACCATTCAGGCCTAATAATATTTTTAGAATTTTAAAAACTTCTACAAAATGGGAAAGGCATTTAAGTTGGGATTTAACAACAGTTTCTGCTGCTGCAAAGTCATGCAAAGTATTGATAAAATATTTACTTTCCAGATCAAAAAGTTTTGCACCGGAACGCTGCCGTTAAAGAAGCACAAATAGAGGAGCACAAGTAGCACTTTGCTCTGCTTTATGCTACGTTTAGTCAAGGGGGCGCTCCATTGGTGTTACTTGAGGGTTCCCACACTAACACCCAAGGATTCTGATGCAAAAAAAGCTATGCTTCTCTGATGAGCTCTAACCAGAGTGAAACACAAGTACCAGGAGTGCTTTTACTTATTCTAGGATGGCTTTGATGGTGTTTTATCAATCCAGAGCTGTCATATTCTGTATAGATTGGTGAAATGCCTTTCTCATTTTTTGGATCAGCATTTTAAGCACTTGCCTAACCTATGCTTAAAAAACTGCTAAAATGGCAGCATGGATGGAAATTGGGCTTAGCCCATGCTTAAATATTCTGCTAGAAAAACAGACATTTGAGGTGAACTTATCTGGAGTGTTGGTGGTGCTATAGAGTACTCCATAGAAAGAGCTGCTCTCCACCTAAAATGTGAGAGCTACTCAAGTTGTGGTCCCTTTCGCTTTATCTATAGTCAAATAAGTGCTACCTAAAATTCACTACTTAGACTCCACTGATTGGTTGCTGGTGTACTTTGCAGTATTCTTTTTTAGTAAATCTACCCCAGTTTATATAAGATGTAGAATGTGGATAAGACCAGCTAAGCATTTTTTAAAACAAAAAATAAGAGTATGTGAAAAACTGTTCCACTCCTGCAATGTCAGACATAATTTTGATCTAACCTGCTACAAAAATTTTAAATAGATGTTCACAAATACTAAACAAATCTGGAGGCATATCATGCACAATTCTACCTTTCTTGGCTATGAGTTAAATAAATAAAAAATATATATATTTCCTGTGATACGAAGCCCTGCCAACTTTCAGTGAGATCTGGAGGGACACCATGGTGATTTCTAAATGCAGTAGTAGAATGAGATTGAGTTTAAGAATTTTATTGTTCTAAGGGTATGTTGAGAGAAACACTGCTCTTAAAAAAGCAAGAGCCTCTCTTAGTAACTATGTTGAGAAATAACCTCCTCTCAGGGTCCTGAAACATAATAACAGTCCTTCAATCAGATAGTGGCCTATCAGGGACTCCACGAGCCCTATTACTAGAAAAGACAAGCACTAACAAAGCTAATAGGTCTTGCACTGGCCGCCAGCCTTTTGGCTTCAGCAATTATTGTTTTGGTATGACATGGTTTTTGCAATATTTTACTGCTGAAGAGGGTGCCGGGCCCTCATCAATCTAAAAAAAAAATTGGCTAAAGCAAAAAATATGTTTTTTTTATCTTCAAAAAGCACACATTCTCATAGTAGCTCCTGGTACTGTAGGGAACTAATATGTCTGTGGATGTGCTATGTGTGAAAGGGAAGCATACCGTAACTCACAGTGAAGTCAGCCAATGGCTGAAGTGGGCTGACCCATTGTCCCAGGATGCATGCTGGAGTCGATGGAAAAATGTGAATGACACAAAAACAGACTAATGGATGATGTCAGGCTGTATAACTAGTTTATCCGTCAAAAGGTCTTGGCTAATACCAGTCCTGGCATTGGCTGCCAGCCTCTTGACGTTTCTAATGCTTTTTTGCTACGTTTTTGCAAATCTTTACAGCAAATAGGGAGGGTTGAAAAGATAGATGATTAGAGAGGCTCTCAAACACAGATAGAGAGAGACGAACAAATAGACAATGCTGCAAAGATTGATAGACAGCAAAGGAGGAAGCAAGCACACTGCCTCACATCCCAGCACTCAGTTCGCCGTAATGGATTATGGTTAAGGCCACTGGAATTATGCGATTGTGCGGCCGCAGCAATTTTCACTTGGTTATATATTTGCCGCATTTGCCAATAATCCATCATCTGCTGCACAATATGCAGATTTTAGCATACCATTTTTTGTTTCTAGCTCAAATGATTTAAAAGTTACAAAAAATGAAGCAACACATGTTGCCGCACAGGAAAAGGCACTTTGCACAGCTGGATTGGTCACCTTTCTGTTGCTTATTGCTTTATTTGGGTGTTATACGGGTACTAATGAGGTGCAAATAATGTCCAATCTTGTTCCCAAGATTAAAAATGATGAAAAAATGAAGTAATATTATTACAAAATGTGCTGCTTTATGATGCATAATTTGCCTTTTCTTGCTGCATAATTTACTCAACCCAGCCGCATAATTTAACCATCTCCTGCCACATAATTCCAGTGGCCATGATTATGGTAAATGCAGCCCATGATAACACTTACTTCAGTGGCAGTCTTTATTTTTATCATTTTTGGTGCAGCCATTGCTGTGTATCTCGAGACAAAAGTGTTTCAGGATAACTGTCCTTCTTCAGTAGAGTATCAAGTTATTTTGGTGGTGCTGGAAATGCTGCTCAAAGTCTTCTCAGGTCTCTGGACCACTCACTGAGTGCAGGTGCATCAACCAGTGCTTCTTAGCTCAAGGGAGCCATTTCAAACAAAGGAGAAAGGGAGGACACTGCCTCACATCCCAGCACTTGGCTCACCCCAATGCATTATGGTAAAGGAAGTAAATGATAACACTTACTTCAGTGGCAGTCTGCTCCCTCCTCCTTTTATTATTGGCTCCTTGCTCAGTTATTGGACTGATGAGCTCTGGAATGCACTTGTTCTCTGGGAATGGTACTAGACTTGAGAAGACTGTGAGTGGCATTGCCAGCGCCCACCAAGTTTCACTTGTTACTCTCGACTGAAGAAGGACAACAATCTTGAAACACATGTCTTAAGATAAACAGCACTGGCTGCACCAACAATAGTGAATTCTTAAGGCTCTCAACTGAAGTGAGTGTTATCATGTGCTGCATTTACCACAATGCATCTGAGCTGATTGTGTGCTGGCATGTCAGGCAGTGTGCTATCACCTCCTTTTGAGATTGGCTCCTTGCTGAGTTATTGGGTTGACGAGCCCTGGGATGTACCTCTGCTCTGGGAGTGGTATTAAACCTGAGAAGACTGTGAGCAGCATTGCCAGCACTCGCAAATTTCACTTGTTACTATCTACTGAAAAAGGACAAAAATCCTCAAACACGTGTCTAGAGTTACACAGCACTGGCTGCACCAAAAATGGTGAATACTAAAGGCTCTCAACTGAAGTGAGTGTTATCATGCACTGCATTTACCACAATGCATCTGGACTAAGTTTCTGCTGATATGTCAGGCAGTGTGCTCCCTCATCCTTTTGTGATAGATTGATAGATCCATAGATAGATAGATAGATAGATAGATAGATAGATAGATAGATAGATAGATAGATAGATAGATACTCAAATTAAGGATAGCCAAGTGGCTAATGTAGCCTAACTCAGTGCCCCATGACCTATGCTGAAGTGGGCGAAAGCAAAATGGGATTGACACAACAGCAGACAATTGGATGACGAGATGTGGCTGAAAACCCCTTTAAGTAATTATATAATACCAGTGGTTCTTAACCTATGGTTTGAGGACCCCTATGGATCCGTGAGGCCTACTCAGGGGGTCCGTGACTGTTTTTCAAAATTGAATAATATTCAACTTATTAAATTAAAATTAATAAAGCATATACAAATAAAAAAGCTAATTTTAAAATTTAAAAAGTTTTTCTACATTTGATTGTGAATTAAAATATTTCCGTATTCTGTTGTGTACTTGTTTTTGTGTTTTTGTGCTTTCTTTTGAGGTTCAAAACACAGAAATTGCTGAAGCCGGGATTCCCTGGCTTCCAATAATGATTCAGTGGGTGCCTCTGCATTACAATAATGATAAATGATTCAGAGGGGGTCAACACAAGTCAAATGGTTAAGAACACTGTGCTATACATATCATTTTAGTAAAATCAAGATGTCTTGGCTGACCCCAGACCAAACAAGCATTTGCAACTGCGAGAGTTTGAGCTATTGGCATTGTAAATGACAATGCCTTTTATTTATGTCTTTTAAAAACATGCAAGCAGTGCGTAGGCACACACGTTGTCCTTATAGTCCTTGCTTATGAGAAGCAAGGTTGGCAGAAAAAGAGGCGCAGTTACTGCCAGCCTTGCTTCTCATAAGCAACGACTGGGGACAAAAAAAAAGGGTGAAGGGGTGGTGCTGCAGGTGGATCACTAGGTGCACAATTGTGTTCTTTGTAGTAAGCAGTTGACTGCTAGTGTCTTTGTGTGGCCAGTCAGAAATGAAAGCCTACATGATATTCTAATAGTCTCTTCTCAAATAACATAGGCAGCCTCAGAGAGGATTGATCAACCACTCACCGATGTATCTGCCCCTTCAGTTTTCTGCTTCTGTCATCGTACAAGTACGTCGACCTAAACACAGGCTGGGCAAAGAGCCTAAAGAAATTAGGGAGCTTTTGGGATCCAGGAATGCATATTGTTTCGAAAAATTCACTATGGTCTGACAAACTCTCCATATTCCTCCCCTATACCTAGAACTGAAGCCCCGCTCCTGCTGTAGGCCGCAGCCACACAGCAGTCCCCGTGGTGGTCGTGGGGGCTCCTTCAGCTCCATTCCCAGGACCCCCTGGAACTACACTCCTCATTGACATGGAAGAAAGCCTGGATAAAACACGTGAATAATGACAGTAAGGACAATGCAGAAAAAATATGTTAAGTTAGTACAGTCGAAACCGGCTTGAAGCTACACACATCTCTGGAAATCCGGTCGCAGCATCTGCAAGCAACAGATCGTGGATCCTATGGAGAACAAAACCCACTTTCGTATCCATGGTAGCAAATATGAAGCATTTAAGAGACACTTGCCAGAGATTTTCAAAAGCAAGGAATTTCAAAACTCTTAATGGTAAATGAAAGTTACACACAGTTAATATTTATACCGCATATTTACTAGAATAACTGGATAATGAACAAAAGGGCGGGAATTGTTCGCGCGCACCCCATGCTCCTAACGTCTATTAATGAAAATGCGGATGACTGCATTATGAAATCAGATGTAAGACCAGGGCTTTAAGTGGGCCGGGTCTCACCGATGCTGAGCACCGGCAGTTTTTAAAAGGGGGCCTCGAAACGGGTCCCTATCGGGCTCTGTTTTGTGCCCTGGCACAGGCGGTCCGTTTTTTTCCAGACTGCAGTGACAGCAGGCACCTGGATGTGCGCGTGCTCACACTGCTCACTTCTCACTAGTGGAGAAGTTACGGCATGATCCCATGCCAGGACAGCGTTCTAGGGGAAGGGAAATCCTTCAGAGAGAGTCATTTTCTCTCTGGATTTCCCTTCTCTTTTTGAAACTCAGGAGCAGCAACATTGTCGTGGTGTCACCAGGGCTTTAAGTGGAAGCTTTTTCAATATTATATACAAGCCATAGTTGCTGCTTATTTATCGTATGCAACTAACAACCATTGACAAAGCCAATAGTCTTGACTTGTTGTAGGTATGATGTTACTTGTTGTATCATATATCTGAATGTAATGACAAACAGCAAAATACAAGTCGGGCGGCACACTATACTAAGCACAGATTTTTAGCTTATGTGTTTTTAAGCCACGCCCGTAATTACATTGGCCATGCCCTTTTGAGAGACCCCCCCAGTTTTTTCATCCCACTTAAAGCCCTGTGTAAGACATCATGGAGGGCTTCGCATACAGACTGTATAAGGGGGCGCAGGCACTTGTGCACTGTCACTGCATACTGCAGAAGAGGCTGCGCTGAATGCGTGACTAGTGACATTTCACAAAGTAGACAGCCATCAAGCAGCTGCTTCTGTCTTCCGTGGCGCATTTCTCGACCATCCATGCAAAGGGCACTCAGAAGTGACATTGCGGCCTTCTCCCTGGATCACATAACTCACATGTCTGAAAGTTTTTGGGGCCTCATCTGTATCTCCAGAAATGTAAATTCAGGCACCAAGTGACAGCTGCAGTGGAAAGGACAGTATTGCAAATGAACATCACGTCGGTGGCTCAGAAAACTGCATTTACTAAAAAAAACAAGTTTGCTTTTGAAGCTACCAATGTGGCGAAGGTTACAGAGCTACCTACCTACTGCCTGGGGAACAGGTTTGGAGTCTCGGCATCGGCTCCACAAAAACATGCCAATCCAAATAAATAAAATTAAACTCCTAACAAATAAATTAAAACAGCAGCGAATCTGAAACAAATGGTGCGTAGAATCCTGCAGGAGCAAATCAAAGTTAACAAGATGGTTACACAGTAAACATAACACGGAAGGGGGAAGTGCACATAGAGTAGGCCTGGGCATAGTTCGTGGAGTTTTGCTACGCGGAACTCCGCGAAGTTACAAAAAACTCCGCGAAGTTCCGCGAGTGGCGGAGTGCAGTGCGAACTGCAGTTTGTGCTGGTATTCCTGCAGCTCGGGTAGAAATTCTACCCGAGCTGCAGCTTGCGCTCGCAAACTTACTGTTCGCGAACGCGAACTTACCGTTCGCGATCGCGAGCGGGGAAAAAACTCCGCAGCTCATCGCGAAGCGGAGTTTTCTGCACTCCGCGAGCTCCGCGCAGTGCGGAGTGCAGAAAACTCTGCAAACTCCGCGAGCGGAGCGAAGTTCACTGCCCAGACCTAACATAGAGGCGCCCTTGGAAAGCATCTGACCAGTAGAAAACCAAGGAACGCAAATGCCAAGCCTGTTAGGTGGGAAGTGGCTGCCATTGCTGAAGCTGGTGTCCCATGAGAGCTGTGTACATTAATTAAGTAAATAGTTCTCCAAACTGCTAATGAAAGCTCCAGAGTAAGGACACATGTAAGAGGGCCAGTCCTCATGTGAGGTAACAACAGAGTAAAGGGAGGTACTAAGGAGGGACTAATAAGCCTATTAACAAATCTGAAGCCAATATTTACAAAGGACAATGACACAAGCCAATGAAAAATATGGGCGGAGAGTGGGAGGAGATTCAAGTCCATACCTGAATACAGCATGTCTCGAAGAGACAGCACAAGTGCTGCCTAAGCGAGACCTAAAAATGAGCCCCCAAATTCTTCCTGATTGGGTAGTAAAAGGCCTTAATTAGAATGCATGGGCCCTTCACACACTTGTCCTGATGCCACTACACCTACTGCACCAATAGTGGCTTTGTCCTAGCTGTCAGCTCCATGAAACTACTTTACAATGACAAAGTTTTTGCTGCGCAAACAGACTTGCGTGGAGTGTGTGAAATGCAAAGCTTAATGTGCAACTAGCACTGAAAATAGAAGAACCACCAATGTGAATCCTTGCAGGCCACCAGCAAAGAGGGTGCACCTGCTCTTTGAGACTCCATAGAAAAGTACCCATGATCCATGGGAGAAATTGGGTTGATGGTTGAAAAAGGTGGTGACAACGGTTTAAGCAACAGCCACAATCCCTGTCAGGGTGAACCACAAAAGTCACTAAATTAACCTGTGCTTTACCCTTGGTAATTGGCACAAAAAGCAATCAGGCAGTGGCGGCTCGCAGAGGGAGTGCTGCGGGGCGGGGAAGGGGCTGGGTGGGGGGTAGTGGAGTCGGACATACGACGGGCAGGAGTAAGGTAAGTAAATAAATAAATAAAACTATTTACCTTGTGCTCGCTGCATCCCCGAGTTGGCGATGCAGCGAGCGCAAGGTAAATAGTTGTATTTATTTATTTACTTACCTTACTCCTTCCCGTCGTATGTCTGACTCCGCTAACCCCCCACCCAGGCACTCCCCCGCCCCGCCCACCGCCCCGCAGCACTCCCTCTGCGAGCCGCCACTGCAATCAGGCTTAACTTAAAGGCAATATGTAAAGTATTTATGTAGCACACAAACAATAATAAAGTAAAAACACAACACAAGAAAAACCCCACACCAATTTAGAAACATATAGTACATTTTAAACAATTTTTTTACACCAATATTACACAAATCCAATCAGTAGAACCGGAGTTATGAATTTTATAACATTCAAGGTAAAAACTAGCACCTAAAATATCAAAGCACCAACCACGGACATTTAGTTGCGTGATACCGGGCCAAAGCCGAACAATGTGGCCGACCACGATGGAGCATGGGTAGGATGCAAGAAGTGGAATGGCTCAGTCAGTGCTTACCTTCGGACTTAGAAGAAATTTTGAAGAAAAAGTTCTGAGAAGGTAAAGTTCAGCAGGCAAGGCTGCAGGCGGTGTCTGAGGAGGGAGAGTAGTCGTCGGAGAGCCACTGGACGAAGTTGAGGTGAAGATTTCTACGTTCGAACTTAGTCACTTTTCAGAAGTCGAAAATCTTCAGCGGGATGAGGCAGGAGGCTGTTGCCGACAAGAGTTTCAGGATGCTTGATACCTCTTTGGCGAAGGACCACTGAACAGGATTTGCTACTGCAGAGAAGAACAGAGCAGAGCGGAAACTGCCACAAAGTCACGCTGACCGGCGATGCACCGTGGGTGGATAGACGAGCTGGTTTGTCCCAGTCTTCTTTTGGTTCTCAGACCAGTTTTTAGGCAAAAACGTTCTGCAAAAAAGTCCCAGGTTTTGGATTTTGGATATCTGGGCACCTTTAGCACCACCACCAAGGGTCCAGAACTGGAGGGTCACTACTTGGAGGGTTAAGACTCACTCAGGCTGGGTCCAGGTGCGGGTTCAAGATGGTGGGAGCATGTTTATGTCCCTGTGGCTTTGAAAAGAGTCCAGTAAACTAGCTCTTGGAGACACTATGATAGTCTTGGGTTCAGGTGAAGAAGCAGGGTCAAGCAGCAGGGCAGGCCTCAGAGTGCAAGGAAGGCTCCAGGCAACAAAGCAGTCCTCCCAGGTACAGCAGAGCATTCTTGTGGAATACACAGCAGGAATCAATACCAGGCATTCCTTTAAGAGGTCCGCAGGTCCAGAAAGTGAACTGAAGAGTGAATCTGAAAGGTCCCCTTTTGATACATTATGACTTCTTTGAAGTAGGAGAAGTTTCTAAAAGTTGTTCTTTGAAGACCTTGAAATTTCCTGCCTCCTCTGCCCTGGCTTCAAGCTGGCTGCAGGGACAATGCAGTGGTGACAAGTCCTAGGTGTGAAGGCAGAGCACAGCCTATTCAGTTGAAAGTGGAGCTATGTCCAGCTCTGCCCCCCCATACTACTGGCAGATGGCTCATTCACCTAATACCTCTAATATATGACTGTCTGGGAGGAATTCCCAAAGTCCAACTGCCAACTACACCCAGTCATGTGTCCTAGGACAGGCTGCAGACACCAGATAGCAAAGCGCAGAAAACGCGAACTTTCTAAAAGTGGCATTTTCAAAATTGTAATTTAAAATCCGGCTTTAACAATAAAGAGGATTTTCAGTTGCAATTTCATACATACCAAAAACAAAATGCTCACCTGTCCCCAATCAAAAGTTAGCACTTTTGTAAATGTAATAAGGCCACCCAGTGTTATCCTATTGGACAGGCAGGTCTCACAGTAGTGAAAAACGAATTTAGGAGTTTTTAACAACAAGGAAACGTGAAACATAAAAGTACATGCCCAACATTTTAATTACAATGTAACCTGCCCCATTGGCTATCTAGGGCCTATCTTAGGGGTGGCACATGCAACAAGAGGGGAGTTCAAGGTTTGGCAAAGGTGTTATATTGCCAAGCCAAATTGGCAGTTTAAAACTGCATTCAGACTGCAATGGCAGGCCAGGGATATGTTTTAAGGGACTACTTACCCGGGTTGCATAATAAGTGCTGCAGGCCCACTAGTAGCATTTAATTTACAGGTCGTGGGTGTATGGTATACCACTCTACAAGGAATTTATAAGTAAATTAAATATGGCAATCAGGCAGTGTCGGCCGGCATGACTTGCGGGTGGCGAGGCGGGCGCGCGGGGGGTTCTAGTACTCAAAATCTAAGAGCCTTCAATAAATAACTAAATAAATATATATAAGAAGAATATTGAGGCGTGGGCACGAGTATTTGGTAAATGACGAGATATCTTCATTTGCTATGCACTCTCTCTCAAACTACTGTTTTATGACTATTAGAACACAAAATAACAGTACAAAAATAGGTGGAAAAAATATTCTGTATTGTATCTGCACAACAATTTGTTAGTTTGTGGAGACAAGAGTTTGACTCTTGCGAATGAGAAATAAAAGACTCCTATAAGAAGCTGATATTTAAAACAAAGTTTGCCCCATAAAAAGAAACACAGCAAAGGATGAGCATCTAAAAATCCACTGAAGAAATGAAGAAAACAATCGCTACACTAAGAGGATTATCTGTTCAATGTTCATCATGTAGCTATTAAATTGTGAGGTAGTGCAGTGGAAAACAAAAAGAAAAGTATGAAAACAATTACACTTACCTTGCCGCCAATCTCTCCTCCTTGCTCCTGCTCTCGTCGTGGGACAGGAAACCAGGCTCCCCCGACCAATCAAAACGCTGCAATGCAGCGTTGTGATTGGTAGGCACCCAGGCCCCCCTGACCAATCACAACGCTGCAATGCAGCGCTGTGATTGGTTTTGAGCGTCCTGGTGGGATGCTCAACCAGGGAATGGGAGCCTGGGCTTGATCTCCATGCAGGCTGTAATGCAGCCTGCATGGAGAAAGGGGATACTGCGCATGACAGGTTTGGGCGGATCGAGCGGGCCGACCAAACAGTCACTGCGCACTTAGGTTTGGGCAAACCACTCCTCCCCTGCCCTGCCCTGCTCTGCGTGAGCAGAGCAGCCCCACCCACCCGCCCGCAAAGGAAGGAAATATAAAATGATAATAACTTTTAGTTATTATCATTTTATATTTCCTGTACACTGCTCAAAGCAGTGGGGCAACTCTCCTCCGCCATAGCGGAGGAGCCGCCACTGCAATCAGGTTTAAGGCAATGTTTTCATGTTGTAGGGACTGAACACAAGCACTGTAGCACTGGTTATCAGTAGCAAAGAGCACAGTGGCCAACAAAACAAATTCAACAAAAAATAGGAGGGATGAAGGCAAAAAGGTTTGGGGGTGACCCCTGCACAGAGGGCTAAATCTAACAATCAGTCTGTTCATGTGTATACAAAGCATTGCTTTTTTGTTACCTGCCTGTACTACTGATAACCAACTGCAAAGGAGAAGTAGCCTATGGCAGCCCGATTTGCTTGTGGTAGGAAGCAGAGTTTTGGAAGAAGGCAGGGTAGCTGCTATTTCCCCTGAGCACCACCCTACAACCACCACCTGTCACTGGCATTGTGAATTCGAATGTCAGTGTAAGGCAAAACCAAGCATAGCATTTTGCTTCCGCACTCAAGTCTCTGACCTTCCTTTCTGCACATGTGTGTGGGATGCACAAACGCCCAGTACGTGCCTCATGCATGTTAATGAAGAGCACTACATGCAAGTCATTGCTCAAAGCACCTTGTGTAGTGAGAAATGTTAGCACCCTGCTATGTGAAAAAATACAAACTGTTCTTACAGGTGCATTCTGTAAGAATTGAATATAAATGAGAGGGCAGTCAGCCCATCAATAATATCTACCTGAAGCCTAAATTCTAAAGGTCAGGATAGTTTTTGTACCTTCCTGCGCAAAAACTATCCTTTGTGGCTAATTCACATTGTATGCGTGCTGCAGAATTCAGCATGCCAGCAAAGAGGAAGTAACAATGAGACATAAAGTTATTTCTTCTTCTTATGCCAGCCTCTGGTAGGGCCACCATTTTGGTGCAAACCCATGGCTAGAAGTCTTGGTAAATATGGATTTGCGTCAAAATACATGGGTTGATGCACAGGTATGCCCATGCTTCACCCATGTAATGCCAACCAGATGCAAGGTAATGCATTGCGTTACTAATTCTTTTGCAAAGCCACACAAATCAGGCATAGCATAGCCTTGTAAATCCCAAAATAGATTTTACGTCATGGCTGCACCAAACAAGTGACACAACCTCAAAGCAAAATCTTAATAAATCTTGGCCTAGATCTGTTTTTCCCACTACTGAATGTAGATGTCAGTGAGTCACTCTGGAATAAATATATTAGTGTGTGCCGCTAATCCCAATATAATTGTGATTGTCTCATTCCATGCAGCTTGAACCTGTGTATCTCCCTGTGCTCGCAGGGAAATTGGAACAGAAAAATAGAAGTACAGCTTCCCGCCCAACCAATGACTTGAAGAAAAAAATGAGAAAACTGTTGGCCACCGTGCCCTTTCAGTCTCAAAAACCTATTGGCCAACGACTATTTACTGTGGCGTAAGCCATGGGAGGTCAGTTTTTGAAGGCCTTTGTCACTCTGTTCAGGACCAAGGGGTTTATTGCAGCAGGCACAGTGGGAGCATAAGAAGAGAGAGGAAAGAAGGAGAGAGAATGATTGGATGGAAAGACAGAGGGCCAGAAAACAGTTAGACTAGTTTGAACATTTTTGCCAGGGCTGCTTTTAGATCTCGGTTTTGCCAGGTATGCTGCATTTGCATGTTTTTTTGCTTTTGTTCTTTTAAGCCTGTTGGTGCATCGATTCTTTGCCAGCTTTATTTAGCATAAGCCAAAGTGCAGCAGTGCCATTCTCTGAGACCGATATAAAAAAGGTATTTGAATCACAAAGCTGGTGATTCACAAAAACACAGGGTTGTCATCTGCAAAACAACTTCTTGCAAAGTCACAAAAGTATTTCCAACTAGTAAAAGGGTTTTGTGACACATTACGATTTGCAAATAGGAGGGAAATGAAAGAGATGCCCCACTCCTAATGGAGAGTCGCAGTTGCATGTATTAATGCCCTGTTGCTGCAACTGCAGCACGGGCCACTCCTACATGTGCTGAGATTTTCTTGAGCTCATTACAGGTGCTATGGCTATGCATCAGAGGTAAAATGAATCCTTGGAGGAGTCAAGAAAAATCAAGGGGGTACCAAAAGTGCCATTAACCATTTTAATTCCTATAGGATACATAGGATCCATTGTTCTTCAATACTTATAAAAACAGCTGAAAGGAATTACATCACATTTGGCGCAAAGGCAGAATTTTACTCACGGAGTGTGCTTTTGTTCATTTGTGTAAATTTGTTTAGTAGTTTTCGAGAAATTACATTTAAGAAGGTTCACAGGTTGGGCTTGAAGAGGTTACATTTTAGAACTATTTGGACCATTAATTACCCAACACGGGCCACTAAGCATTGTGTAGGCAAAAACAAAAACAAAAAGTGCCTAAGTAAGGGAGTAGGGTGATTTGGCAGGGCCCTAAAGGGACCCCTCTGCTATATATTCCATTGCAACTTCCTACAAAGTCTGCCGAACTCACGACGGGTGCTACCTTAGAAGTGCACGTGGGATCCACTTTTTCCAAAACAACTTGAAAAAATGTAGGTGCACTCGCGGGATGTTTCCAAAAATGTCTATATTATCGCAAACGTGTTTAAGCATGTCGCCTTCCTCAGTGCGCTAGAGCCATATCAGAACTGCACAGTGATAGAGTCATTTAAAATTTCCAGCATTCTAATTGGCTGAATCCGGGGTCAATAGGGAAGCAGCATTCACCCTAAAGTGTCAATGACATATTGGCATTGGCCCTTATATATATATATATATATATATATATATATATATATATATATATATATATATATATATATATATATATGTGTGATTTTTACTGTGGGATTCACAAATCTTAGTAGACCTGAGTGAAATTTCTGTTATGCTGGCGTAATCGTCCATAAGTTTGTTAATTTTGCTTTGCGTTTGTTATGTGAAATTCCTGAAATTATGCTGTTATACCACAATGCTTAATTTTGCACCAATCGAAGCAAAAGTTTACCATGAGCACTCAGAACAATGCATAAACCCAAAATGCACGAGGCATAATTTCAAATGAATGGCGGAGTGTATGATGTTATTCACAAAATGCTAACAGCACGCTCCGATATTCCAAAATGCAGGGATATGCTGTATTTACAATGATACTGCACATCCCTGCGTTTTCCCTAGTGCTGGAACGTCGACATTCACACTCTCTTCTGAAAATAATGTACAATGAGAAGAAGTGTTTACAATAGTGACATTGAAGGATTATACAATTGTATTTATTTTCCTCTTGTTACATTGTTTGTATAACTGTGTAGTACCCTTGATAAATTTCAAAAGATAAAACTTTTTTCTATATATACCCGTGTTTTGAATATTTATTGTTTTGTGATTGGTTCATTGGTTCCTATGTCCTCACAAGGAACAAAAATATTTCTTAGATAAAAGACATTTGAATAATATCTCTCTGGCGAGTTTATCAATAATTCTTGCAGTTAAAAATATATATCAAAAGCAATAGAACAGTCCCTTGAAGGCGCTTTTTACCCATTTATTTGATTTGCCCAAGCCCTCAAGGGTAGATTGGGTTTCCGATTATATTCAATTGTTTATAGCGCAGACAGTTGTCTGTTGTGGGCTACTTTCTTAAGTAGTTGTTTGTTCTATAGATTTGTATAGCTTTATAGTCTTCTTTGATGTTTGAAGCAGAGACATTATCCTATACGGATGAATACATTTTAAAAATAGCAGGTGGGCCCTCATTAGTTGGGAACAGGGGGCCTGTAACACAATTACCGTATGAATCAGACTTGAACCAATTAGAACGACTCAAAAAGAAACTAGTGCGTACAGAGCTTCACGCAAAGTTTCTAACAGACTGTTTGAATGCCAATATTATTCCTACAGGCCTTCAAATACGAAACATCCCGATAATCTTTATAGATGACGAAGAGTTTAAAATTGGTTTCAGTTTTTCAGCCAACAAATGCTCGCGCACCTGGATGGTGCTGAGCATTGAAACAGCCCTAAGACAAATAAAATCATTGACTAAAGAGATTGAAAACTTAGAGAAAAAGATTTTGGGAGATAACACCATTACTAATAGTAAATTTCTCCTTGATAAAGTTCAACAAACCATCAAAGAATTTGAGGAGTTTAACGCTCATAAAAAGACTGAAAAACTTCAAAGTGATATCAGGAGATATAAAAAAGAAAAAACTTACCCTTATTTGAATAAAGATTTTTATGTGTCTCAAGGTTCCAACCAACCAATGAGAAAGAGGACCACCTTTTCTGATACAGGAAGTGATTGTTCAACTGACACTTCATATAGACAATACGATCAACAGCCCTCAACGTCCCATCAGGCTTTTTTAGGCCAGGAACGAAGAGGATCTGGTCCTCCTCGGAGACAGCGGGGAGGCAAGAGGGGATGGTATCGCAACCAATACACCCCTGGTTTCCGCCAAACTCGCAATCAGTATTACGAATGGTAGAACCAGATCAAACTATCCCCATATTTAACCTGTCTTCTCATATTCTCTCTGAACACGAAGTGGCAGTCCTCTCAGCAGGATAACGTTTGTACCCACCTAAAAGAACGATCTGTTTCAGACCAAATTAGAAATGTACAGGTTTTTTAGATCGGTTAGACTAAGAAATTACTTTGCTAATAACATTTCACCAGCAATGACTGAAGGTACAGGCTTAAAAAACCCGTCCACCTTTTATCCTATGAACACGATGATAAGAAAGGAAATTATAACATTTGAAAATGCAATATTAACAGAAATTGAGAATCTCTTTAAAGAAAAAATATATTTCAAATCCAATTTCTCGAAAGACCATCAAGCTGCATTGCAGAATCTACAATCTCTCCCCAATGTGCTTATAAAACCAGCTGATAAGGGTGGGGGGATTGTTCTTTGGGAAAAGGAAAAATACAACCAGGAAATGTTGAAACAACTATCGGTGACTGCTCATTATAAAAGATTGACAACTAACCATACAGCTAGGCTCACTAAGGAAATCGCTGCTTTGAGCAAACTAGGTTTTGAAGGAGGCTGGCTCAATGAGAAAGAGGCAGCATACCTTATTAACAAGGCACCGACAGTACCGGTGATTTATATGCTACCAAAGGTACATAAAGACCCCATTCAACCACCAGGGCGACCTATTGTGTCAGGGTGTAATTCTATACTTAAACCCCTGGCACAATATGCAGATCATTTTATACGACCATTTGCGATTAACCAACCCACATATATTAGAGACACTATGGCGGTTATTAACCGGATAGAAGGTCAGGACTTTGATCCCACTATTGAATTTCTTGTCTCCATGGACATAGAGAGTTTGTACACTAATATTCCCCAACAATAGGTTCTCTCTATTCTCAACACTCTTTTGGAATCGAGACCCAGACCACACAGGGTACCAAGTGACTTTATTGTGGAATGTGTGCGAATCTCTCTATGTGAGAACTTCTTTTTGTTTGAAAGCGATTTTTACCAGCAACAGAAGGGAGTTTCCATGGGGGCAGTTTACACTCCGGACATTGCTAACATTTATGTGTCAGCTTTTGAAAATGAATATATTCTCCAAGCGTCTAATCCTTACTCAGCCAATATTACACAATGGCTGAGATATATAGATGATGTTTTTCTTATATGGCGAGGTTCTAAAGAACTATTACAGGCTTTCCATGTGTGGCTAAATGCAATAAGTCCACATCTGCAGTTCACGCTTGAATCTGACACTGATAAAATGAACTTTCTAGATATTATAATCAAGAATGATGCGACTAACCATCTATATACCACGCTATATACAAAACCGACATCACGAAATACGTTGTTAAATTACAAAAGACACCATCCACAGACACTAAAAGACGGATTGCCATTTGGACTGTTCTTACGTTTGCGTAGGAATTGTACCTTTAAAGATGACTATTTCTTTGAGGCGAAGAAATTAAAAGATAAACTCAAAGCACGGGGCTATCCGTCTAAATTACTAAAAGATCTATGAAACGAGCGTGGTATAATGATCGAGAAGCCCTTTTAACTGTTAAGGATCGCCCAAAGGACCCCCAATTGGTGTGTGTATCAACATTTGGCACCCATACCAATTCCATTAAAAAGATTGTCACTAAGCATTGGGGTCTACTAAAAGGTGTCTCGGGACTTGAGCAAAAACCCATGTTCTCTTTTAAAAGAGGTACGAACTTACAAGACCGCCTAGTTCATGCATATAGTGAGAACAAAGAGAATACAGTAGACAATATGAGACAACTGACACCTTTAAGAGGTCATCATAGATGCAATATGTGTTTGGCATGCAATACCACCCAAACGGTTAAAACATGTGTGATTAATGATATTTCGATCACATTAAAGATGTTCTCCAATTGTAACACATCTAATGTTATTTATTGTATCCAATGCCCATGTGGGTTACATTATATTGGTAAAACAATACAGGCCGTGAAAAAGCGCATCCTTCAACATCAGTCACGTATTAGGTGTGGTGTAGACAATGCCCCACTGGTAGACCATTATCGAAGATCCGGACATTCAGAAAAAGATATGCGTTGGTGGGTAATTGAAGTAGTGAAACCCACAAGGACACAAAAGAATGTAGAGCAAACATTGTCAATAAAAGAGGGCAGATGGATCTGTCACACTGACCTGGTTAATAGAGGCCTCAACTCCGTTTCGGAATGGCATGCGTTAGCATGTCTCAAGTGAAATATGTGTCAGAAATTTCTTATGCTATAAATTGTGTGGGCTCACACATATGCCATTAGATAAAGAGAATTGAGGTCCTTACGTATGATTACGAGAGATAACATCAGTCTAAAAATAAATAAAACACCTTTGGTACAATCGGTACTTTATTTCCTTTTGGGGATAAATAACGATGAGAGATGTAACAAACTGATAATTCATTATGTATCATAGGTTAGTTTAGATAACAGTTATTCTTAAAAGGACTATATGTTAATAGATGTTGGTGTCAGCAATGTTGATGAAAAGACATTAGACTGTTAAGAAAAGTCACGAAAATGTAATGATTTTTAGTATGTTATACGCTTTATGATATCTATTTGAATGTATAACATTGTGTACCTTTGTCTGATCCAATGATTGAAAAGCTGTACATTCTTAAAATCACCAGCTAAGTTTTGTATAGAATAATACTCATAATCATAGTTGTGATTTATATGAAATAATTTAGTAATTTTTAAATTGACGGATCATGTATGTATAAATAAGCGGCTGTATACACGATCTGATTGATGTAAATATATGAGTTATTTGTAAGATTAAAATAGGCATTTGTATTAAAAATGTTGGGTATCTGTAGCGATATAAATGATGTACATTGCATGGATCAATTTAAATATATAATTTATTCAAAATTAATTTTTTAATTTATTCAATTCGAAATGTAGATGTTAATACTATATGATTATTTTGAATGATTTCAGTACGTGTATATTTAATGTGTTTTGTAAGTGGCTTTAATCAATGTATAACTCATGTTTGAATCACATTACAAGATGAGAAAAATAAGACATATTTATACTATACACAAGTAACATATTCTAATATTAGTTTAAATTTATTTCTATCGTCAAGTATAAAAGTGGAGGATATAATTGACGCAAATTGCCCCATAACTTAATAAGAATAGACACTCTGTATATAAACAGTATTATTTTAATATAAAAAAAGGGTGTTCAAGATGGCCGCCACAGTGAGATCCATTACCAAGGAGATGCATGAGGCTAGTCCTCTTTTGAGCTCCAAACAAAGTATAAATACGAGCTCAAACCGGCAGTAGCGTTGATACTAATCCGACTGCAGACTGCCGAATTTTCGCTGCACTACAAAACTTAACAGGTATGACTTAGAAAAGATGGGGCCATTTATACTTAATGCCTGGTTCCATATTAACTTAAATTTAATATTGACTCAAATTACATGTAACTTTTTAGAATAAACTCCTTCAATTGAGAAGCTGCTGGGGACTGGAAATTTAACTACGCCGTCCAAAAGCACCAGAGTTCACTTACCTGCATCTTTTGACGATTATTCACCTTAAACAAAGTAGGTAAGGAGATTAAATGACTAATACACATATGGGCAAAGATAAATGAACTCCAACTGATATATTGTCTTTTTATTAATAGAGTTACAGAACGGCGATCGATTTGATATATATGTATCAATTGTATTCTATAATTCTTGAATCTTTGGAAACACCATTCAGGTATTTGTTTCTTTTTGATTAAGTTACATTTGTTATAACAGAAAGTATAGGTCCATATTTTAATGAGTAAAATGGACAATACAACTGGGGGCATGTGTAAATAGGTTAAAAAACTGATAGTTAATGTTAGACTTGGCACCATTGGCGTGGGTCTCCCTTCCATTTTTTGCTGTTGCCTCTTATGTTTTGCTGGTTTTAGATGCTTTTGGGCACTGTGCCACTGCTGTTCAGTGCCACAGTGCAAGTGCTCCCTACTGTAAATTGATGTATGGATTAGTGACTCCATGATTGGATGATTGGTTTACTTGTCAGTCCCTAGTACAGTGCACTGAGTGTGCCCAGGGCTTGTAAATCCAATGCTGCTGGTGGGCTTGCAGCACTGGTTGTGCCACCCACAGAAGCAGCTTGTAAAATGTGTCTCAGGCCTGCCATTGCAGAGCCTGTGTGCGATCTGTGACTGCCATGTCGACTTGGCAAGTGCACCCACTTGCCAGTCCCTAAACCTTCCCTTATCTTCATATCAGACACCCCTAAGGTAGGCCCAAGGGCAGGGTGCATTGTAAGTATAAGGTAGGACATGCCCTGGTGTATGTGGCATGTCCTAATAGTGAATTACAGCCATTTTCGTTTTTCACTATTGCAAGGCTACCTGTTCTCCATAGGCCAGAATGGGCAGTTTGATTATTACACCTTATAATCCTAACTGACCCAGGGAACATGGTAGAAAAACGAATTTAGTATGCCTGAACTCAGAATGATAAAATACATCTTTTAGTGAAGTTGGTTTTAACATTCTGTGTTTGAAAATACCACTTTTAGAAAGTGGGTATTTTCTTGCCTAAACTTCCAAGCCTGCCTCTGCTAGGTTGTGTATTCCTTGTCTGGAGATTGAGTGACAGGGGCTGGGGGTGGCTACAGGAGACAGGGTGAGTCAGCACAGGGCTGAATAGAAAGATCTGCATCCAGAGTGGAGGGAGGAGTTGCACCTGGGTCTGAATAGGGCTGTGCCTGCCTTCCACAATGCTGGCTCCACCTCCTGCCGGACGTCTGATGGCTCTGCCCCTCACTCACAAAGGAAAGAAGGAGTCAGAAAAACAAAGTGCTCCAGGACTGACCAGAACTGGTTTTGGACTAGGCAGAGGCCTCTCTGCCTTCAGAGAACAAAGAGAAACTGTGTATAAAAGAGGACCCAGACCCCTAGGAAATTAGATCACTTCTGGGAAATCAAGAAACCTGTTGCGAAGGAGAAGAACCGGAGAAGCTGAAGGAGGAGTACTGCCCCTGTGCTGTTTTGCTGATTGGGGTTGGCCTGCAGTGGTTGCTTTCTACCAAGGACAGGAGAAAAGACTTTGCTGTGCTTTGTCATCTTGAAGAAGAGAATCTCCAAGGGCTTGAACTAGAGCTTGCCTCCTGCCTGAAGTCTCAGGGATACAAGACTTCACCAACCAGCTCCCCCCCTGCATTCTCTTGCTGGGAATTGAAGTGCCTGCTGTTGTGCTGGGCCTTCTGAGAGACTGCGTGTCGCTGGGAGCTGGAAGCGCGACGCAACAACGAGAAGCGTGTCGCCGCCGCAACCGCGGTCATCGCATTGCCAAGGAAGCGAGACGCCGCTGCCGCTGTCATCCTCGCATCGCCGAAGCACGGCGCATCACCGGAGAAGCGGGACGCTGCCACAGAGGTCATCGTCGCATCACCGGAGAAGCGCGTCGCAGGGCCTGTCGCGGCTCCAAAGATCATCGAGTCGCCGCACGGCCGTCGGGCGTGCACGCATCACACCAACGTTGTCACATCGCAACAAAGACGCCATTTTGTCGCATCGTACCGGAGAAGAGTATCGCATCGAGGTGCCATCTTGTCGCATCGCACCGGAAAGCAGTAAGAAACCGACGCATCACCTCCCCACACAGTAAGGAAGCGAGCATCAACTCCCCTGCGCAGCAGTAAGGAACCGACGCATCCACTCCCCTGAGTGTAAGGAACCGACGCATCACCTTCCCTGCGACCCTTTTGTTTTCTTTGCGTTACGCATTCAAGGTACATTGAGAGTAAAGTGTCGCATTTACAACTTGAGAGAAATGAACTATTTTATAACCTTTTAAAGTCTATTTTTGAGTACAGTATTGTGGATTTTTGCTATTGGGTCTTGTGATAAGTCTATATAAAGATTACTTATTTTTACATAACAACCTGTGTGGTGTCCATCTGTAGTGTTTTCACTGTATTACTGTATGTGTTCCCAAATGCTTTACACACTGCCTCTGAGATAAGCCTGTCTGCTCGTGCCAAGCTACCAGGGGATGAGCAGGGGTTATTTTAGGAGTGTATCCCCCTTATCCTGACTAGAAGCAAGGGTCCCTATTTGGACAAAGGTGCAAACCATTGCCAACTAGAGACCCCCAGTTCTAACAGTTAATATGAGTGGCTCTCATGTAACTATTTAGGCAGTCTATAATACCGGATCAGTAAGGATGGCTAAATATCACTCTTATAATGAAACTTCTTGAGGATTGCTATTTGTATATTCATGGAGAATCAAGAAATAGGTTTTCTGAGTAATCCGAAATAATGGCAAGGCATTTTAAGATGGTAGTGAGATATGTGTATTCACCATTGCTCTGGCTCCACAACATAACTCTTTTATAAAAGACTTTAGAAATATACGATGTGGCTGTTTAAATTTGTAGTTGATGAATTATAAGATAAGATGTCTTTCAATTATATATTCTTTTTGTTTCATGTACAAATCAATCTTAAAATAATTTGTATACAATACCATGATGTTTGGTTCTAGATTAAACTATAGTGCCTAATTAGAAAAGATCTATGAAAATCATGGTTTTGATAAAATCAGTCACATCAGAATCAATGTTTGTGCTCTTGTGGATAGAAATCTCTTTATGAGTTCTAAGGATGTTTCATAATATATGCATCTTGAGATATTCTTAACTTCATTGATGTGAAATTTTGTGAATTGAGAAATGATAATTTTTTTGCACGGGTGTATCAATTATTTTCTGTAAATAATGGAATGTATAGTTTAAATTCACGCATGGTAATTATTATTTATTTTATGTTTTACTAGGGGTCAACTGTTAAATTTATGATAGTCCTGAAGATGGTCTCATGGACAAATGCATAGAGACCGAAACGTCGACATTCACACTCTCTTCTGAAAATAATGTACAATGAGAAGAAGTGTTTACAATAGTGACATTGAAGGATTATACAATTGTATTTATTTTCCTCTTGTTACATTGTTTGTATAACTGTGTAGTACCCTTGATAAATTTCAAAAGATAAAACTTTTTTCTATATATACCCGTGTTTTGAATATTTATTGTTTTGTGATTGGTTCATTGGTTCCTATGTCCTCACAAGGAACAAAAATATTTCTTAGATAAAAGACATTTGAATAATATCTCTCTGGCGAGTTTATCAATAATTCTTGCAGTTAAAAATATATATCAAAAGCAATAGAACAGAGTATTCTAAATAAATCCCTTGAAGGCGCTTTTTACCCGTTTATTTGATTTGCCCAAGCCCTCAAGGGTAGATTGGGTTTCCGATTAAATTCAATTGTTTATAGCGCAGACAGTTGTCTGTTGTGGGCTACTTTCTTAAGTAGTTGTTTGTTCTATAGATTTGTATAGCTTTATAGTCTTCTTTGATGTCTGAAGCAGAGACATTATCCTATACGGATGAATACATTTTAAAAATAGCAGGTGGGCCCTCATTACTTGGGAGCAGGGGGCCTGTAACACAATTACCGTATGAATCAGACTTGAACCAATTAGAACGACTCAAAAAGAAACTTGTGCGTACAGAGCTTCACGCAAAGTTTCTAACAGACTGTTTGAATGCCAATATTATTCCTACAGGCCTTCAAATACGAAACATCCCAATAATCTTTATAGATGACGAAGAGTTTAAAATTGGTTTCAGTTTTTCAGCCAACAAATGCTCGCGCACCTGGATGGTGCTGAGCATTGAAACAGCCCTAAGACAAATAAAATCATTGACTAAAGAGATTGAAAACTTAGAGAAAAAGATTTTGGGAGATAACACCATTACTAATAGTAAATTTCTCCTTGATAAAGTTCAACAAACCATCAAAGAATTTGAGGAGTTTAACGCTCATAAAAAGACTGAAAAACTCCAAAGTGATATCAGGAGATATAAAAAAGAAAAAACTTACCCTTATTTGAATAAAGATTTTTATGTGTCTCAAGGTTCCAACCAACCAATGAGAAAGAGGACCACCTTTTCTGATACCAATTCAGACACAGGAAGTGATCGTTCAACTGACACTTCATATAGACAATACGATCAACAGCCCTCAACGTCCCATCAGGCTTTTTTAGGCCAGGAACGAAGAGGATCTGGTCCTCCTCGGAGACAGCGGGGAGGCAAGAGGGGATGGTATCGCAACCAATACACCCCTGGTTTCCGCCAAACTCGCAATCAGTATTACGAATGGTAGAACCAGATCAAACTATCCCCATATTTAACCTGTCTTCTCATATTCTCTCTGAACACGAAGTGGCAGTCCTCTCAGCAGGATTAACGTTTGTACCCACCAATAAGGACGATCTGTAACAGACCAAATTAGAAATGTACTGGTTTTTTAGATCGGTTAGACTAAGAAATTACTTTGCTAATAACATTTCACCAGCAATGAATGAAGGTACAGGCTTAAAAACCCGTCCACCTTTTATCCTATGAACACAATGATAAGAAAGGAAATTATAACATTTGAAAATGCAATATTGACAGGAATTGAGAATCTCTTTAAAGAAAAAATACATTTCAAATCCAATTTCTCGAAAGACCATCAAGCTGCACTGCAGAATCTACAATCTCTCCCCAATGCGCTTATAAAACCAGCTGATAAGGGTGGGGGGATTGTTCTTTGGGAAAAGGAAAAATACAACCAGGAAATGTTGAAACAACTATCGGTGACTGCTCATTATAAAAGATTGACAACTAACCCTACAGCTAGGCTCACTAAGGAAATCGCTGCTTTGAGCAAACTAGGTTTTGAAGGAGGCTGCTCAATGAGAAAGACTCAGCATACCTTATTAACAAGGCACCGACAGTACCGGTGATTTATATGCTACCAAAGGTACATAAAGACCCCATTCAACCACCAGGGCGACCTATTGTGTCAGGGTGTATTTCTATACTTAAACCCCTGGCACAATATGCAGATCATTTTATACGACCATTTGCGATTAACCAACCCACATATATTAGAGACACTATGGCGGTTAATAACCGGATAGAAGGTCAGGACTTTGATCCCACTATTGAATTTCTTGTCACCATGGACATAGAGAGTTTGTACACTAATATTCCCCAACAAGAGGTTCTCTCTATTCTCAACACTCTGTTGGAATCGAGACCTAGACCACACAGGGTACCAAGTGACTTTATTGTGGAATGTGTGCGAATCTCTCTATGTGAGAACTTCTTTTTGTTTGAAAGCGATTTTTACCAGCAACAGAAGGGAGTTGCCATGTGGGCAGTTTACGCTCCGGACATTGCTAACATTTATGTGTCAGCTTTTGAAAATGAATATATTCTCCAAGCGTCTAATCCTTACTCAGCCAATATTACACAATGGCTGAGATATATAGATGATGTTTTTCTTATATGGCGAGGTTCTAAAGAACTATTACAGGCTTTCCATCAGGGGCGGCTGGTGACATTTGAAAGTGGTGAGGTGTAAACTTTCTGTTGTAGAGCACCTTGGCGAACGAGCGCAGCGAGCGAGCATCAACATCTTAAGGGAGGTTCGGTGGGGATAACCCCCCGAGAAAATTTTGAAAAAAGAGTGGGTAGATGGTGCATTTTCAAGCAAATTTGAGAAGCACAGAGACTAGAGCTGCAAACACACATAGAGCCTGCTGCAGCACTGTGACTAGGACTGGTGCCACACACAGAGCCGGCTGCAGCACAGAGACTAGAGCAGTAGATAAGTGGGAGAACTAGAAACAAATAGAAGGGCCATATATACACTAAACAGAACACGCTTTCAAATAACAGACACCCCAAACAAAGGATGCTCCATATCCAGATGAGCGCAATGGGCAATTGAAAATCAAAATAAAGGGCACACGGAGTATACACATGGAAACAGAAATACCCGAAATACCACACACACACTCAGCAGCAAGCAGAACATGGACATCAAATACAAACAAAAGGCAGGCCCAAATACAGAAATCGTCACAGTCACAGACACTCCGAAACGCTAAATGTCACATACATATTAAATGGCATAAAGGACAACTGGCACAAACATACACACACGTACCGTCTAGAATATAAAGATAAGCAGCAAACACAATAAATGCTATACGTACAAACGAAACGGAACACATCCACCCAAATGACAACACCCACGCACCAAAAACTCAAACGTACATAATACCAAAGAGGAGACAGAAACTAGTTAACAGATATACAAATACAAGTAAATTAAATAAACTCCAAATAGCACAAAACAAGTGAAATACATACAAACCAAAAGGCACACAAGCGACACAATTAGCAAATGGACCTACCAACAGAGATTCGTTAAAAGTCGCCTAAATGCACATTACATGTACATATCAAATGGTACTCAAATGCAGTTAAAATGCCCACCCCGATCATTAATCTGTGAATGAAGCACAAATGATGAAACACACAGGGGCTGGATAAGTATCTTCCCACCAGCGCTTATTAACCGAAGACAAATATTGCTGTGAAATGATTACTTCTTTCCAAGCAGAAGGGATTATTCAGTTTTCAATGTGAAACAAGACCCCAATTCTATTCCTCTTAGAAAAGAGCACAAAAAGGATCACAATGCCAGCCAATGTACAGAATAGAACACGTGGCCAGCTCTGTCACATTACAAAGCAAAAATCTGTTTCTCATTGGAACACAAATGCAAGTAAAATTCCTGACGTCGAGAATATTTTCCAACTGGGCTGGACCTGCCCACTTCCCTCCCGCACCATTTCACACTTCTGTTTCTGCGAAGAACTTGAAAAATCCTCTTTCCCATTGGTGATGGAAAAACATAACACCCCAAAATACTAATTTAAACATGCAAACGTTTGAAATGTGCTGCTGTGCAGCAAAAACGAAACTAGACCGAGACAGCGGAGCCAAAGTGGCAAAAAAACATGTCTGCAAGAGCCAAACATACCCATGGGCCGCTTGAAGTCACATTACTATGTCAGTCACATCATAGCGCTGCACTGAGAAGTCCTTAGTAAAAGTAATAGTTTTGAAACAAACGATCAGTCAGTGCACTAAGGCAAGAGATGTCAAAGCTTCAGGTCAGGGCGGGTCTGGCCCCCCGCGTAAATGTTCACTTAACGACATAATGCATGACGTATTACATTTGGTTCATCTGCTTGAACATATTAATAAGACTACAGCCACCATCTGCTGCATTAACAATCCTGTTTCCATTTTAGAACCGTGTATACATCAGTCAATTCTGTTATGACTTTAACAGGCCGCATTCAACAATGCACACGTTTTCCTCGTTATTTAGGATAAATGGTACCTTTCAACATGATTATGTTTCCCATCTGGGTTTTTTCTGCTCCCTCCCTCGTCTCCTCTTCCATCATGAACTGCAAGATTAATTACGCTGCCTCAAAAGTCTGATAAAAGTGGAAATAAACACACTTAATCTGTTAAATAGGCTGCATCTGGGTATGGAGTCTTAGCAGTGCAGTCACCATGTGTTTTTTCCTAGAAAGCAAAAATTCAGCAATGTGCCTCACGTGAAGCGAAAAAAAAGACCCATTAGTTTCTGCCTCACATATATAAAAATTCTTAATCGAGGAAACCCTTCAACCATGCCTGCAGTACTCGACCTTAGAGAGTCTTAATGCGCTTTTCTCAGCCTTATGAGCGTAGACGTTGCCTATCCACGACTTCGTTTTGTCCTGTTTGATTTTCGAAATGTCCTTAGCAGTCGCGGCTCGCGCTCCAATACTCGCGGGGGGGTGTTAGGGGTCGCGCGCGGCGCAGGGGGGATTAAAATAATTATTAAGCAATTACTTACCGGATCCGCGCCGCCTCTGCGAGTCCTCCTGGGCCGGGGTCCGACTCCCGCGTTGGCGCCTTGGCAAGTACCGCCTGCTCTCAGCCAATCCAGACGCTGCTCCAGCAGCAGCACCATGATTGGCTTGAGCAGTAGTGCGCATGTTCTGTTTAGGGCTTAACATTTTTTGCGACCAGCCCGAACATGCGCACTAGGCTGCTCATTAGAAGAGCGGCATGGAACAACCCTCGCTCTTCTAATGAGCAGCCTAGTGTGCGCATGTTCAGGGCTGGTCGCAAAATGTTTAAGCCCTAAACAGAACATGCGCACTCTTGCTGTGCGCTCCGCCGGCCGACCACCTACGTGTTATGGTGGAGGATGTCAATCAGACACTGACTTGCAGCTGAACTGCAGTGCTGCCCCGCCCCCTTCTAAGCCGACTGCCTCCGGCGGCCTGGGAATCGGAGGGATTGCATTGTGTGACTCGTGAGAGAGTCAGAGTTAGAGAGTGACGGCAACGCTCAGTGGGGCAACGCCCAAGCGCCCTAATGGACGCACCGCCCCTGCTTTCCATGTGTGGCTAAATGCTATAAGTCCACATCTGCAGTTCACGCTTGAATCTGACACTGATAAAATGAACTTTCTAGATATTACAATCAAGAATGATGCGACTAACCATCTATATACCACGCTATATACAAAACCGACATCAAGAAATACGTTGTTAAATTACAAAAGTCACCATCCACAGGCACTAAAAGATGGATTGCCATTTGGACAGTTCTTACGTTTGCGTAGGAATTGTACCTTTAAAGATGACTATTTCTTTGAGGTGAAGAAATTAAAAGATAAACTCAAAGCACGGGCTATCTGTCTAAATTACTAAAAAGATCTATGAAACGAGCATGGTATAATGATCGAGAAGCCCTTTTAACTGTTAAGGATCGCCCAAAGGACCCCCAATTGGTGTGTGTATCAACATTTGGCACCCATACCAATTCCATTAAAAAGATTGCCACTAAGCATTGGGGTCTACTAAAAGGTGTCTCGGGACTTGAGCAAAAACCCATGTTCTCTTTTAAAAGAGGTACGAACTTACAAGACCGCCTAGTTCATGCATATAGTGAGAACAAAGAGAATACAGTAGACAATATGAGACAACTGACACCTTTAAGAGGTCATCATAGATGCAATATGTGTTTGGCGTGCAATACCACCCAAACGGTTAAAACATGTGTGATTAATGATATTTCGATCACATTAAAGATGTTCTCCAATTGTAACACATCTAATGTTATTTATTGTATCCAATGCCCATGTGGGTTACATTATATTGGTAAAACAATACAGGCCGTGAAAAAGCGCATCCTTCAACATCAGTCACGTATTAGGTGTGGTGTAGACAATGCCCCACTGGTAGACCATTATCGAAGAACCGGACATTCAGAAAAAGATATGCGTTGGTGGATAATTGAAGTAGTGAAACCCACAAGGAGACAAAACAATGTAGAGCAAACATTGTCAATAAAAGAGGGCAGATGGATCTGTCGCACTGACCTGGTTAATAGAGGCCTCAACTCCGTTTCGGAATGGCATGCGTTAGCATGTCTCAAGCGAAATATGTGTCAGAAATTTCTTATGCTATAAATTGTGTGGGCTCACACATATGCCATTAGATAAAGAGAATTGAGGTCCTTACGTATGATTACGAGAGATAACATCAGTCTAAAAATAAATAAAATACCTTTGGTACAATCGGTACTTTATTTCCTTTTGGGGATAAATAACGATGAGAGATGTAACAAACTGATAATTCATTATGTATCATAGGTTAGTTTAGATAACAGTTATTCTTAAAAGGACTATATGTTAATAGATGTTGGTGTCAGCAATGTTGATGAAAAGACATTAGACTGTTAAGAAAAGTCACGAAAATGTAATGATTTTTAGTATGTTATACGCTTTATGATATCTATTTGAATGTATAACATTGTGTACCTTTGTCTGATCCAATGATTGAAAAGCTGTACATTCTTAAAATCACAAGCTAAGTTTTGTATAGAATAATACTCATAATCATAGTTGTGATTTATATGAAATAATTTAGTAATTTTAAAATTGACGGGTCATGTATGTATAAATAAGCGGCTGTATACATGATCTGATTGATGTAAATATATGAGTTATTTGTAAGATTAAAATAGGCATTTGTATTAAAAATGTTGGGTAGCTGTAGCGATATAAATGATGTACATTGCATGGATCAATTCAAATATACAATTTATTCAATTTTTTTTTAAATTTATTCAATTCGAAATGTAGATGTTAATACTATATGATTATTTTGAATTTCAGTACTTGTATATTTAATGTGTTTTGTAAGTGGCTTTAATCAATGTATAACTCATGTTTGAATCACATTACAAGATGAGAAAAATAAGACATATTTATACTATACACAAGTAACATATACTAATAGTAGTTTAAAATTATTTCTATCGAGTATAAAAGTGGAGGATATAATTCACGCAAATTGCCCCATAACTTAATAAGAATAGACAGTCTGTATATAAACAGTATTATATTAATATAAAAAAAGGGTGTTCAAGATGGCCGCCACAGTGAGATCCATTACCAAGGAGATGCATGAGGCTAGTCCTCTTTTGAGCTCCAAACAAAGTATAAATACGAGCTCAAACCGGCAGTAGGGTTGATACTAATCCGACTGCAGACTGCCGAATTTTCGCTGCGCTACAAAACTTAACAGGTATGACTTAGAAAAGATGGGGCCATTTATACTTAATGCCTGGTTCCATATTAACTTAAATTTAATATTGACTCAAATTACATGCAACTTTTTTAGAATAAACTCCTTCAATTGAGGAGCTGCTGGGGACTGGAAATTTAACTACACCGTCCAAAAAGCACCAGAGTTCACTTACCTGCATCTTTTGACGATTATTCACCTTAAACAAAGTAGGTAAGGAGATTAAATGACTAATACACATATGGGCAAAGATAAATAAACTCCAACTGATATATTGTCTTTTTATTAATAGAGTTACAGAACGACGATCGATTTGATATATATGTATCAATTGTATTCTATAATTCTTGAATCTTTGGAAACACCATTCAGGTATTTGTTTCTTTTTTGATTAAGTTACATTTGTTATAACAGAAAGTATAGGTCCATATTTTAATGAGTAAAATGGACAATACAACTGGGGGCATGTGTAAATAGGTTAAAAAACTGATAGTTAATATGAGTGGCTCTCATGTAACTATTTAGGCAGTCTATAATACCAGATCAGTAAGGATGGCTAAATATCACTCTTATAATGAAACTTCTTGAGGATTGCTATTTGTATATTCAAGGAGAATCAAGAAATAGGTTTTCTGAGTAATCCGAAATAATGGCAAGGCATTTTAAGATGGTAGTGAGATATGTGTATTCACCATTGCTCTGGCTCCACAACATAACTCTTTTATAAAAGACTTTAGAAATATACGATGTGGCTGTTTAAATTTGTAGTTGATGAATTATAAGATAAGATGACTTTCAATAATATATTCTTTTTGTTTCATGTACAAATCAATCTTAAAATAATTTGTATACAATACCATGATGTTTGGTTCTAGATTAAACTATAGTGCCTAATTAGAAAAGATCTATGAAAATCATGGTTTTGATAAAATCAGACACATCAGAATCAATGTTTGTGCTCTTGTGGATAGAAATCTTTTTATGAGTTCTAAGGATGTTACATAATATATGCATCTTGAGATATTCTTAACTTCATTGATGTGAAATTTTGTGAATTGAGAAATGATAATTTTTTTACACGGGTGTATCAATTATTTTCTGTAAATAATGGAATGTATAGTTTAAATTCACGCATGGTAATTATTATTTATTTTATGTTTTACTAGGGGTCAACTGTTAAATTTATGATAGTCCTGAAGATGGACTCATGGACAAATGCATAGAGACCGAAACGTCGACATTCACACTCTCTTCTGAAAATAATGTACAATGAGAAGAAGTGTTTACAATAGTGACATTGAAGGATTATGCAATTGTATTTATTTTCCTCTTGTTACATTGTTTGTATAACTGTGTAGTACCCTTGATAAATTTCAAAAGATAAAACTTTTTTCTATATATACCCGTGTTTTGAATATTTATTGTTTTGTGATTGGTTCATTGGTTCCTATGTCCTCACAAGGAACAAAAATATTTCTTAGATAAAAGACATTTGAATAATATCTCTCTGGCGAGTTTATCAATAATTCTTGCAGTTAAAAATATATATCAAAAGCAATAGAACAGAGTATTCTAAATAAATCCCTTGAAGGCGCTTTTTACCCGTTTAGCAACAAAACAGGCACCCTTGCATCATAGTGCAAGGGTTCTTGCTTTGATGGAATGATTGTTTATACATCATAGTGCAAGGGTACTTGCTTTGAGGGAATGATTGTTTATGTGCAAGAAGGTGTCTCTTCCTGCACATAATCAATCCAGAGTTAAGATTTGCAACTCCTATGTGTGCTGCATTGTACACATAGATGTTGAAAATCGTCATTGTTTTAACGATTGTTTATGTGCAGGAAGGGACACCTTCCTGCACATAAACAATCATTCATTCATGGCAATCTGCTGTTTCTAGTGTGCTGCACAATGCAGCACACATAGAAACAGCAAAAACAAGGAGAAATAAAGCATTTCTCTGAGTTTCGCCATGTTAAGGGCAGGTTTTCCCTGGTCTTAATTTTGGCGCTGCCACCTATTTACGCCACTGTTGTAAATAGGGTCAGCGTCAAAATCATTGGGTGTTGCAGCGGAATGCCCACCGCAACACTCATTGCCCACCCCTTTCACGCTAAGTATAACGTGAAAAGGTGCTTTATTTACAAGGCGGTGTTAAGCCACAAATAAATGGCTTAACGCCACCTTGTAAATAAGGAGAAGCCCCTATCACCAAGGAATGTCACTTTTAAATATGCCCTTAAGTGTCTGTGATTTGTGTTTTTTGTGTATTTTTTATCTCCAAATACATTCTCACATTGATTTTGGAATTCACACTAAAATACAGCCCCAAATACTGCATTTGCATTTTGTGCAATTCCAAGTACTTTTGCTTGATTTTTCCGAAATGTTGAGTAATTACACAAGAGCAAATTACATTGATGTTGCATTCCTCTTGATGGAGCATAAGTGTTTAATAACGGTTGCCTCTGTCAATTCTCACTATTAAAGATAATTATTTTTGATGAAAATATGTTAAATGGCTAAAAGTATGAGATCTCATACTGCATCTGTTGGACTTGGCCCCAGAACTTTTTGCCTTCCTCCTGTATTTATTCTGACCTGTTGTTGGTGGTTTTATGACTCTGAGCACTTTATCACTGCTGTTAAGTGCTAAAGTGCAGGTGCTTTTTATGGTAAACTTGGTACAATTGGTCTACACCTGTTTGGCATATTTAATTTACCTGTAAGTCACTTGAACAGTGGCATCCCATATCCCCAGGGCCTGTAAATTAAATGCTACTGGTGGGCTTGCAGCGCTGCTTGCGCCACCCACCAAAGTAGCCTTTTAAACATGTCTCAGGCCTCTGCCACTGCAGGGCCTGTGCCCGCAAGTTACTGCCGATGTGACGTTACACATAAAGTGGTTGCCACGTCTGTGACTCCCCTTTTACTACATATCAGTCACCCCCAAGGTAGGCCCTAGCTAGCCCTTTGGGCAGGGTGCGGTGCAGGTAAAAGGTAGGACATGTGCCTTAACTGTGTGGCATGTTCTGGTCGTGACAAGCAGCCTGTATGGTTTCTCAATGCTGTGAGGCTGCCCTCTCATAGGGTTGGACTGGGGATTCCCTGATATGTGCTTCAGTGGTAATTTTTGATCTGAGAGAGGTAGCGTGATCAAGTTTGTGATGTTTGGAATAGTAGTGATAAATCGTGCTTATTGGTGAAAGCAGGTTTATTATTATTATTATTTTAGAAATGCCACTTTTAGAAGTGGGCATTTCTGTGTGCTGTGCGTCTTTGTGCCTGCCTGTTGTGTATTGACCGTCTGGTTCTGACTGATAGGGGAGAGGGAATGTGCATTCACTCCATCCAGTCCCGGGGGGGTTGAGGTGTGTCTTGCCCTGCCTGGGTGACTCAGCGCTAGTCTGAATAGGCCTGGCCTGCATTTGGAGTGGTGGGAGGAGTAGCACCTGCACCTAAATAGGGCTGTGCTTGCCTTCCACAATGATGGCTTTGCCCCTTGTGGTGTGTCTGGGGCCAAGGCTTACACTAACAATGGAGGTTGTTGTGCACTCGCGAATTTAATTGTAAAGTACCCCCAGAACTGGCTTGGACTGGGCTCAGAGCCCTGTGCCAGGGGAGAACAAAGACATGCGGACTATAAGTACTGCAGCTGTGACCCCATGTTTGGTGAACCTAAAAAGGAGACACTGCATGGACTGTATCCAGAGGACTACTGTGTGCCAGGAGGAACCACCATTTGGGACTATCTGCTTGTGAGACAGACCTGCTGCCTGCTGGGTGGCTTAAGGGACTGCCACTCTGCTGGGTGACCCTGTGTGCTGGCCTGCCTGCGCCCTTGTCTCTGCCCCCAGTGTTCTGCCAGGGCTTTGTGACTTATTTGCCCTGTCTGATTGGCAAACAGTGAATGGTGAGCGCTGTTAATTTTCACCCAACATGGTGAGGACTGCCACTTTGAGGTCCCTCTGACCCCGTGGCTCGTGCTGCAGGAAAGGGCGCTTTATGTGGCAGTGCAGCTGGGGCTTTGCTGCGTGGCCCCAATTTGCCCAACGGCGCCAGAAGGACGAGGATTCCCAAGCCGGGAAGTCCTCTGCATGGTTTAGTAACGCCGACAAGCACAAAGTAGGTGTGGCCCAGCCAGGGAGAAACCTAAGGGGAAGGAGTCCCCCAGCGTTGCCTGGCAACCTCCCAGGAATCGTACTGGTCAGAGTCTGAACGCGGTCCCCAGCCAATTGCCGTAGCAACAAGGGAGCTGCAAGGGAAATAAGCCCCGCCTCCCCAGCGAGGGAGAGACTGCAGCCACACGGAAAGCTAAGACCGGGGGGAGAGCCCCGCAGGCTACATTTGGTGACCCGGTCTGAAAGGTCTGACGACGCCCGCTCAGCCCCTGGCATTGGTGGAGGGGGGCAGGGCTTCACCAGCCGGGGTAAATATAGCTAACATAGAGTGATGTGACGATTAATATTCCATTATGCATCAAAATGTGAAATAAATGTCTACGTAATGAAGCTTCTGAAATGCTAAAATGCATATTTAGTAATAATCAATATTATGCAAACTTGCAGATTTCTGTAACGTTTATGTGGTAAACGTGTATTTCAGAGTGCCAAGCTAAAATTATGCTTTGAAACGATAACGTGCAAAACATGATGTTATAAAAGATTTCTAGTAGTACCTAATATTGACGTGTAGTATCTAAAGAAGAAGAAGAATTTATTTAATGAAGAGATGTTGTAATGCATTTATTAATGTGTGCTTTATATTAATAATAACACAACAGGGATGTCATGTAGGCCTCAAATGCTTTTCTTTCTTGCCTAAGTTTAAAATCATACGAAGTAGTCACTTTAGCCACTGTGAGAACTTTTCATGAAGTTTGCTTTTTGTATTGGTTAACAATGGATTCACTTCTAGTTAGGCAACACTGGTGACAGAAATGTAGCAATATTATTGCAAAACCCAGGAAAAGCGCTTGGGAACGGACAGACTATGAGTAAAGTGAAGTTCCACTTACTTCCGTGGAAGGGACGGAAATGTAATACAAATTGAACTTAATAAAACTAATGAATTTGCAAAAGAATTACTTAATCCTCTGGATTTCTTGGTGATGTATTGATCACTCCATGAGCAGCCCACTGCGAGTGACCAATGAAAACCCTATGGACTGATGAAAAGGATACTTTGCGGGTGTAAACCCTGAACTTTTGGAAATATGATTGCCCCACTGGAGGAGGAGTGGGGGCTAGCTGTCATTTTCATTTTCCCTGCTTGGCATGCTGTCGGACTGACTCTAGCTTTCCCTTAACGCCAAACCTTGAACTGAACTTTCTTGAACTGCAATTCTGATACCTGCACTTTGCCGGCTGGTAAAGTTGAGCAGGAACTAACCTTTCGGCTGAAGGGTTAACTGACTCCTTCTGTGGCCCGCAGTGCTACAGCTCTGACTTAGCCAGATCTATTAAGAAGACGTACTAAATCTCTCTGCCTTGCTTTGGTTTGCATGAATTGATAATCTGAATCACAAATTATCTCTTGTTTCTCTCTCACTCTCTCATCAGAAAAGCGCAAATGTTTATTATTTCCTGTAATGTATTGTGAGGCTACTTGTAATAATTACTTATTATAAAATCTGATTCTAAATGCGATTTCACGATCTATCCATTCAAAATATGCTTTACATAAATGCTTTACATGAGTTACCTTTATCGTTTTTGTCTCATCCTTTAGTCCTTTTTCTTGTCTCAGTGTTTGTGTTTCAGTGTCTAAGAAAGGTAATGTAATAGGCATGTGTTAGGCAGTTCTTTATTCCTAGGTCCTCATAAGGAATTGCTTCACGTTCTCCAAGTATTCTAGTCCCTGTTAGCTCAACAAAAAGATCAATTGGAGGACCGTGATCTATGGTGATGAGTGTGTTGATCAATGTTTATTCATATGGGTCCAGTGATTGAAATTGTGTGGATGTGATAAAAGAAAATTATATGAGCTTTCGGCTGCAACACCCTAAACCTTATGCTGGATTCAGAGCTCCTGGACCATTTTGGTTCCCACAGGCCAGCTTGGGCCTCAGTATTTGCCAGAGGCCAGGCTCTCTGACCAAACTGTGCTGCATTGCATTTTGTGGGCGACTTATGGTTTGCAAAGCTGTTTTACTAGCTACAGTTTATGCTTCTAATAATAACGTGAACATTTCAGTAGTTTTTCAATTGGAATGTGTAACCTTAACTGCCCTTTAACTGTGGATTTTAGACTTCTCAGTCTTTTTAATCATATGTTTTTATAACCAATGCTAACCATAACTTTACTTTAAACTTTTTTTCATTAAACATATATATACATAGGTCATATATCCTGGCATGCTGATTCCCTAATTTCCTTTTAGTCTGTGTTCTGAGTACCAGGGTTTGTCTCTCAAAAGTAAGTCTTTCATGCTGCATCCTCCCGCCTATTATTTGCAGGTCCACCTGTCATCACTAATCCAACGCCATTGGCATGAGTAATTGAATGCATATCTTGAGTCTATGAATCCTGAGCTGCCATTGGCGCAATCAAATGACACTTTTGCGCACTTAATCGTCCCTTTGGCATACAAAATATTTTGTGAAGCAAGCCGAATGAATGCTTCAGAAGCCTCCGAACTGTTTTGCCCCATTAGTTGTGCAGGGTTGGAACTGTGTGGCATTATAATATGCCCTCTGTAGGACACATTGGATATTATGCATGAGGAGTCGTGGGCCAGTTGTGTTGTGGCCGGGCTTAGGCATGTAGTCGGGCTTGCCGGCTGTGGCGGCTCCTCCGCTGAGGCGGAGGAGCGTCGCCCCACTGCTATTTCGAGCAGTGTAAAAATAAAAATAAAATGATAATAACAAGACGTTATTTTCATTTTATGTTTCTGTGTGGGACTGGAGCCAGGTCGGGGCGAGGCTGATCTCGCCAAAGCAGAGTGAGGAGTGGTTTGCACTCCCATAGTGCACATGACTGTTTGGCCGGCCCTCTTGCGCCGGCCAACAAGTCATGCGCAGTCAGTATGTTCTCCACCTGGCTGTGTTGCACAGCCTGATGGGGAACATGCTCAGGCTCCCAAGCACTGCCTGAGCGGCCAAACACAAAAAGAACAATTGATGGACAGAATGCAGAACAATGTCATACATTCACCCCAGTACAGAGATCTGGGCCTAAATCCATCGTTTTTTTGCTCACCATGCCATTCCAGTTTGGACCCAGCCATATGCAAATCTGTCTTGACCCTGCGCCCAATGAGAACAGTCCAGCCCGAACTGCCAGGCCAGGTCCTCCCTGGACTGGAAACAAGCATCCTAGGACCGGTTTCGGGCTTTCAGCCCTCATCAGCCAGGATAGCTTGACTCCAGTGGCATGCAGAGCACGGGACCCACGTCTGGGCATCCCCGTCCCACTCGGGGTGACAAATGCAAAAAGAACAATTGATGGACAGAATGCAGAACAATGTCATACATTCACCCCAGTACAGAGATCTGGGCCTAAATCCATCGTTTTTTTGCTCACCATGCCATTCCAGTTTGGACCCAGCCATATGCAAATCAGTCTTGACCCTGCGCCCAATGGGAACAGTCCAGCCCAAACTGCCAGGCCAGGTCCTCCCTGGACTGGAAACAAGCATCCTAGGACCGGTTTCGGGCTTTCAGCCCTCATCAGCCAGGATAGCTTGACTCCAGTGGCATGGAGAGCACGGGACCCACGTCTGGGCATACCCGTCCCACCCGGGGTGACAAATGCAAAAAGAACAATTGATGGACAGAATGCAGAACAATGTCATACATTCACCCCAGTACAGAGATCTGGGCCTAAATCCATCGTTTTTTTGCTCACCATGCCATTCCAGTTTGGACCCAGCCATATGCAAATCAGTCTTGACCCTGCGCCCAATGAGAACAGTCCAGCCCGAACTGCCAGGCCAGGTCCTCCCTGGACTGGAAACAAGCATCCTAGGACCGGTTTCGGGCTTTCAGCCCTCATCAGCCAGGATAGCTTGACTCCAGTGGCATGGAGAGCACGGGACCCACGTAGGTATTTGCCTTACTACATAGCACACAGTTAAATCTGCGAATTTCAGCTAACGCAATTTAGCTTGATACATCTGGCCCCTATTGTTAAATTCACTGTAGTTAAAAAAGAAAGTTTATAGTAAAAATTCATCAGAGGATAATTTTGATCAGAAAGCATCTCATGTTTAAGCAAGTAATACTACGTGGTCCTCTTAATCTTTGAATTACAACTGCACTAAATTAAGCATAACCCCGAGTAACATTCAAATCGACAGCATAGCTTTAAAGAAAAAACTGCTGAATTAAAGTCTTGGATAATGCCAATATGCACTGAGAAGCAGCCACATTTAAAAATATGAGGCAATAGGGTGAATTGCGGTTGTTCTTAGCAAGACATACATACATTAACGTTCTAGTGCAGGTAGCCACACATTGCTCGAAATATTTTGCCACAAAAAGATAATGTTTCCCACGATAGTATCCCATTCACAAGTCCAAAACTAAGAGCACTTAGTCTTGGCAACCTCTTTGTAAAAATATTTAATATTCTTGTTTTGTAGTTCTGTGAATGTTTAATTTAAAATAAATACCAATAAACATGTTTCATTACAAAACAAACCTCAGAACACAGTAGTAACTCCACACCCCTGAATTGCTGAACCAAGTGATATAGGTAATCCTGGGTGTTGAATTACCGATGCAGTTTTACTGCATCATTTGTAATAAGTACATTAGAAGTGCAGTGGAGTCACATAAATGTGTTATAATCAAGGTAAAAAAGTAGGCAAACATTTAAGAGATTCTGCGGTGATTGCCTGTACACAGACCACAAATATGGTGATTTCTTGACCATTTAACTGTATGATAGATTTAATAATCACCCTATCACTGGTCCACAGCAGTAATATTTTACAGTAGAGTTTTGATATCGCAATGCCTAAAGCCAAAGCTAGCAAAAGTGTGAGATCAAGAAAATAACCCGGGCGGCTGGAACAAATTAAGAGTAGACTGCCTATCAAGGGGCATATTAGCAAGACCCACGTTAAAATTATCGCCGTTTTAGCTTGTACTACATCAGTACTGTTAGAAATGGCCCTTTTTGCAGGGTTATCCCGAAACATTTTGCTTCCTCCTCCTATTTTTTTCCTGACCTGTGGTTGTTGGCTATAGGACTCTGGGCACTTTACCACTGCTGATCAGTGCTAAAGTGCATATCCTCCCTGTGCAAATTGATATTGTGATTGGTTTTCCCTGATTGGCATATTTGTTTTACCAGTAGGTCCCTAGGAAAGTGCACTGAGTGTGCATGGGCTGGTAAATCAAATGCTACTAGTGGGCTTGCAGCGCTGATTGTGCCACCCACATGAGTAGCCCTGAAAAGAGGTCTCAGGCCTGCCACTGCGGTGATTGTGCGCAGTTTGTTAACTGCCATGTCAACTTGGCAAGTGCACCCACTTGCCAGGCCCTACCCTTCCCTTTTCTTACACATAGGACACCCCTATGGTAGGCCCAAGGTACCCCCCTCGGCAGGGTGCAGTGTATGTAAAAGGTAGGACATGTACTGGTGTGTGTAACATGTCCTGATAGTGAAATACTGCCCATTTCGTTTTTCACTATTGAAAGGCTATCTTGCCGATAGGACAGAATGGGGAATGCTTTGTAACATTTTACAGTACAAGAGACAATGGTCCCAGTGGATACAAACTTAAAAATAACATTAGAAATTCAACCCTGCGTGGTCCTGATGAAGACCCTACTGTAAGGACCCCACTCATCTACAATTTACCCTGGGTCGAAACGTCGACGGCTTTATTTTGTGTTTACCTTTTTAGACAACTGTGATAGTTTCACTGTGTTCTCCCACATTATGGTTTTGTAAATAGATGTAGCCTTTGATAAGGCTGGTTTGGCTCTTTATGAGTTGGATGTATATATTGTTCACTGCCCTCCCTCTCTCACTTACCTTCACACTTGCACATTGCTGCACCTTTCCCTTCCTCCCCTCCGGGGCACCTCTTCACGACAGTATTTAACAAATGTGAAGGTTCTGTACATAAGAACCTACTGTTTAACATGAAATAAAATGTTTAACATGATTACTATTGTTTGGATTTGACCTAACAGGTGTTGTTGGATTTCTAATGTTATTTTTAAGTTCGTATCCACTGGGACCATTGTCTCTTGTACCGTACATTACCCAGGTCCTAGTGTCTGGGTTCACCCCATTGTTTTGTAACCCTTGTAACATTTTACAAGCATATCTTCCCATAGGGATAAGATAGAAAAATGGAGTTTAGTATCCCTGAACTCAGGATTTAATAACACATCTTTTAGTAAAGATGGTTTTTAAATTGTGTGTTTGAAAATACCACTTTTTTTAAAGTGGCTATTTTCTTGTTCAACCTTCCTGTGTGCCTCTGCCTGTTTGTCGATTGATTCTCTGGCTCTGGAGTGACAGGGGCTGGGGAGGTGCAGTGGCTCCAGGAGTCTAGATGAGTCAGCACTAGGCTGAATAGGCCTGAACTGCATTTGGAGTGGTGGGAGGAGTAGCACCTGTACTTGAATAGGGCTGTGCCTGCCTTCCACAATGCTGGCTCCGCCCCCCTGTCGTGTGTCTGGAGCCAAGGCTCACACTGACAATGGATGATGTTGTGCACTTGCAGAGTGCCCCCCAGAACTGGTTTGAACTGGGCTCAGAGCCCCTTGCACAAAGAGAACAAAGGCATTTTGGGGTATAAGTATTAGACCTAAAACCCCCGAACTTTAGATCATTTCTGGAATTCAAGAGGAACCTTTGCCAAGGAGAAGAGCTGGAGAGACTGAGGAGAAGTACTGCCCTTGCTGTGTGTCTGAGGTTGGCCTGCAGTTGCTGTTTCTGCCAAGGGAAGGAGAAGGACTTTGCTGGGTGCTGCATCCCCTGCTTGAAGGATATCTCCAAGGGCCTGAGGCGTGCTGGCCTCCTGTTCTGAAGACTCAGGGACACAAAGACTTGACCCCCAGCTCCCCTGAACTCTGCTGCTGGGAGTTCTGACCTGCCAAGAGGTGCCTGTGCCAGTTTTGGGCCTCTGGAGGTTGTTGCTGCATCGATCGCCGACGCATCCCGGATTTCCATGCATCATGCCTGTGCGGCAAGTTCGTCCGACGCATCACCTGCGGACCGGAACCGTCACGAAGAATCGATGCATCACTCCCCATACAGACCGGATTCAACGCAACCCTTCCTCTGCGTGCAGCGGGACTGTCGCCTCGCCTCCCCAAGGTCTCAGGAGTGTCGCATCCCTTTGTTTTCCGACTCTGCTGCTGTTTGGCTTTTGGAACGTTCACGCATCTAGAGGTACTTTGGTGAAAAGTCTTGCATCCATAGTTTTCTATGGTACAAGTTCATGAAACCTTTTGAAAGTCATACTTTTATCTGTGTATGTTGGATTTTGGTCGTTTTGGTCTTGTTTAGTTTAGATAAAGATACTTTATTTTTCTAAACTGGTGTGGTGTTCTTTTGTGGTGTTTTCACTGTGTTACTGTGAGTGTTGGTACAAATACTTCACACATTGCGGTGCAGATTTACAAGGACTGGCGCATTTCTGCACATTAGCAGGGATGCGCCAGTAAAAATGCAACACGCAAAAATACCCTTGCGCCACCACGGATGCGTTGCATTTACAATGCGGCGCACCGTGGCGCAAGGATAGACAGATGCGTGTCGCATCTTTTGTCGTAAGGGCAGCGCATTGCTGGAGTCGTGTCTCAAGCACGACGCAACTCCAGCAATGCTCAGGGGCGGCCTATTCCTATCATGCTGCGTCACTCCTTACGCCTGCTTGAAGGTTTTGACGCAGCGGTGTCGTAAAAGTGACTCAATGAAATCTTGTAGATTGCACTGCGTCACTTTTACGAGGCTTTCTTGCGACAGAACGCCCACCCTGCATACATTATACCTGACGCAGGTATAATGTAGCGCAGGGCTTTACAATGTGACGCATCTCCCTAGATGCATCACATTGTAAATATGTCGCAACATGGCGCATTGTTTACGCCGCCGCTGCGTCACAGAAGTGACGCAACGGCGGCGCGAATGTGTCGCAAGGGGCTTGTAAATCTGCCATGTAATGTTTATTTTGCCTATGTTGTACTTTTGCACTATGGTATCCTATCAGGGTATACATTCTGTTCTGTAAAGGAGCCTATGTCTAATGGACGATTGCACTCCTGCTGTCCATATTGTAACAATTGTAAATGAGAAAGATATGGTTGCATTGCTTCTGCCCATTCCATACCTGTGGTGTGTGTGTATGTGCGTGCATGCTTGTGTCTGTGTGCAGTTACATGTGTGTATGAAATTGAACTGCTTCCTCATCTACTCATGGACGTCGATTCACCAAAATGCCAGAGAAAGCATATGTGACTCTACAACTCATGACATCACAGGAAGTGACCTCACATGAACTTTGACACTGGTGACTTTAATTAACTTTAAAGACCTACAATAAAAGGCAAATATGGTGACAAAGAATAAGATACTAAATCAGATCTGCTGGTTGTCTGAGCAGGCTCCGTGATCCAGTTCAGACGTAGGAGAACGCAAGGAAGAGGGGCCGCAGGAGCTGCAGGAGCTGTGGAAGCTTTGCACCGGCCCGGCTCTCAGTTCTCGACACAGTGCTGCGGCCAGTCCGCTGCCCCAGGCTCTTCAATTGACTAGCGGCACCCCCCTCCGATGATCGACGACTGCGACCGCGAGCTCCGGGGGGGGAGGGGGCTGAGCCAACTTGACCTGAACCTCGACCCCGCAGCTGGAAGGGGCTCACTCCGTCCACACCCGCAAGTGCGGCTGCCGTCAGACGGCGGCCACAGAGAGCTTGCCCCAGGCAGACGCAGAGGCAGCCCAGTTAGTCCCAGGTGCAGCCTGTATCCGCCTGCAGGGACCCACTCGCCTGGCCCTCAAAATTGCTGTTGCAGGTCTTGCCACCGCTCTCACTAGTCCACCAGCCCAGGCCGCCTCCCCAAACTTGACCCCATCACTAGCACCAACAACTCTGGCCAGGGCCCGCTGCAGGAGGGGAGTTTAGGAATGCTGCCCCCCGCTTGGGCTCTCCATCTTAACCCACTCACCAGCGCCAACCAATCCCTGCCAGGGCCCGCAGCAGGAGGGAAGCTGAGGGAGCCCGCCCACCCGCTTGGGCCCTCTTTCAGGCATCAGGCTCAGCGCTCTTCGTAAGGGGGCCAAGGAAGGTTTAGGCCAGCGGCTCCAGGACACCAGGACCTGCTTCAAGAGCTCCAAGGTCACAGGAGGCTGGAGGTAGGTGACCATAGAGCATCTGAGCTCGTCCTAGAATCCAGCGAGAGCTATGCAGAGTGGGGGTTGGAGGTACGACCAAGAACCCCACCTTTCTTCACCTCGTCCCCCCCACCTGACCCCCCCTTCACCGTTATTATATCAGAGCCAGGATCACCCGGCCTTTGAGTAAACACCCAGCCTCTACAACCCAGACGGCCCAGTCCAAACAGCATCAAATGGCCCGAGAAAGGCATTAGCCTAGGGGAAACAGCAGCGCATCATCACGCTCCAGTAGCACGGCCAAAATTATGGTCAAAAAAGGATGTCCGGCCAGAAGCACGGGCAGAAAAAGGCAAACAGACTACGTGTGCGACAGCCAACAACATAATAGCTCTTTCTGCCCTGTGTCATCAAGCTACCCAGTTGAATCAACCCCCACTGTTTTGATGCTTTGTCGACCTAACTGCAGCTTTTGATAAGGTGGACAGACAAACTCTGTGGAAGAAACTAGTAAATTGGGGCATTCCATCCTCGCTCCTAACGTCCATAATGTCCCTCTACTTGGAAACCTGGGCACGAGTGAAAACAGGCCCTCCATCCCTTTCAGCTAAAATCAGCACGACCAGTGGTTTGAAACAAGGCTGTGTGCTCGCTCCCATACTTTTCAACCTGTACACAGCGGATCTGGGAAAAGCTCTCTCCAACAGCTGTCTCATGCCTCCTCATCTAGGCCATGGCCCTCTACACATTCTCCAATACGCAGATGACATTGTCATCATGGATCACACCAAAGTGGGATTGCAACGCGCACTGACCAACCTACAAAAGTACAGCTCAATGAATTACCTCATCATCAACCCAGACAAGACCAAGATCCTCGCACATGGACGGCAAAAGAACAAAAAACAAACCACATGTACCATAGGCTACATGCCAATCAACTCAGCGCAGAAACATAAGTACCTGGGGGTCTTGTTCACAGAAACCGCTCAACCCTCTGCCCACAAAAACGATATGATTAAGAAATCGACGGCCATTACCTATGGTATATCTAAACTTAACAACAAGTTAAAAAGTCCGTCAGCAGAGGGTATAAGGAAAGTAACCCAAGCTTCCCTTCTCCCAGCTCTCTCATATGGGCACCATGCGTACCCGGGCGCCAGCTTGGAAATTCTGGAGCGGGCACAGTGCGTGGGCTACAAAAAGATCTATCAACTCCCAAAACATCTCTCCAGGGCGAGACTCAGGCTGGAGTTCGGACTGGTTAAACAAACACTAACCCTTGATGCTGACCTCCTAAAATATTATATTCCAATTCTGAAATCCCCGGAGCCTCAGAGACATATTTGATAAATCTGGCTCACCATGGAACATGCAGCTCGAGAGAGCCATGGCTGCCACAGAAATAAATAAACCAGCACTCGCTCTGCCTTTCATCTCATATGCTATCTAGAAAAACCGCATCAATAAACAAGTCAAATTAGCTTTGTTCCTGCAAGACCAGGCAACACTAAAAACACCACCTTTCCTGGCTCCACTAAATGCCTCATATTTGCTAATCAAACCCCAGCCATACCTCTCCGCCTCGCTGAACCCAAAAACTAGAAGAGACATCATGTACATGCGACTGCTGGCATTGCCAATAGTGGAATTTAGCCGGGCCTGGGAAAAACAACATACAGGAGAAGCATGTCGACTGTGCGGCTACAAACGAGAATCATGGCTACATCTCCTGTGCTGCTGCCTGGCCTTAGCAAATGAAGGAAGAATCCTTCTTAGGGAATTATACCTGAGTCAAAAAGCAAGCACCTGCCTCGAGGCCTCGGGAGTATGTTTCACACAAAAGGAAACCCATATCCTGGCGCGGTGTGGAAGATTCACACAATCTATCAGGGACGCTCTCCAGCCCCTATCCAGTCTCCGACCTCGCCCACATATAGTCCAAAAGCTGATCTTGGATTACTTTGAACATAGCACCACGAAAGTATGCAGACTCTGTCTTGGAGGAAAGAACTGAGCCCAGAGAAATTCAACGGTTTTATCCAAACAGCAGTCTGATTTAAATTGCCATAAAGTCGCAAAGCACAAGCACTTTATAAGAGAACTAGGACCAAAGTTAAGAACCAGCGGCGCTCGAGGAGAACTGAAAGGAAGGAAAACAAGGTCAATCGATGAGCCAGATGGGTTTCTCCATCGGGGCTGATCGCAGACTTACGGCGAAAGCTGCAAAGCACAAGCACTTCACAAGAGAACTGGGACTAACATTAGAATACGAGGTGTTCAGGGAGAATGGAAAGGAAGGAAGATCTGGGAAACCGATGAGCCAGCCAGTTGACACTCTCCACAGAGGCCGGTCGTATAATAATGGACCAAAGTAAACACATAATAAGCCCCCAGCCACATGATGCCACATAACACTTGCACTTTATCAGAACTTTTAAACCTCATGAGCAATGGCTTCTTTTTTAAATGGTATTTTATTGCAAAACAATGGTTTTAATTAACTTATGCAAATAAAATAAACTTCAAACTAAAGCAGATACAATATTTTAGGTCCACCTGTGCATAGGGTGCTGCCATAGTATGCCGGGGTACAACTATGACAGTACAAGTGACAATCTATCATTGTTGAGCCGTACAGCCACCATATTCCCTAGATCATTCTCAAATGACCTGGTGGAACCATGAAATGCCCAGGCGCAATCATCATGCTACCAAATTAAAATAGACAATCTGGATGCAGGAGTACCCAGAAATATTTACGAAGTGTTATATGGATACTCTTGATCAGAAGGAGTAGTTTCATGAAGAAATGGAGACAAACCTCACCCACTAACCTAGGTGGCATGCTTCATCATCAGCTTATTCCATGTCCATCCAACCTTTTTAGAGTGACAGGTGGGTTCTCAAATGAAGGAGAGTTATCTACATGGAGGTGAAAGTATTACTTTGTGGAGGTATTGGAATCCAATGTGAGTGTTAAAAATTCCCTTTAGATGGCCCAAAGTAAATTTTATTGCTGGTCTCAATGGAAATACCAAAACGTCCTGAGCACAGGAATTTTGGGACATTTAATAATCCTACATCCCTACTGGTCGACATATTTCAGCCATTTGGGTGGCCTAATACGAGGTCCATGGCTTTCTTTAGGACCTGGATCCCAGTTTTCGATTTATCCCAATCTCAAACTATGGCTGTAATCAACAGAGATCGCAGTGATTTTTTCACATACACACATATGCATACACACATGTGCATCATCTTCACTCGCTTCAAAGGTCGAGTCTTCTCCATTGAGGAACTCTACTAGGTAATAAAAAGGGCCTGGTGAAGGGAAGTACAGAGAAAGCCATCTGTGTGACTACAGAAGGCTGTATGACTACACAAGTGTTACAATTCCACAAACACTGTGGTAACTGAAGAGTGAAAAGCTGAGCCTTCCCTCTAGAAATCAAACTTGTGACTTTAAATAGGTCTCAACAGCCAGCATTCAACCTATGAGCTATTGTGAAAGCTCCTGAAAGCTACAGTGTTTCAAGAATACGGAGTACAGTGGGTGCATGATCTGATGGTGGAAATTGAATGTTCTGACTCCATAGTTTTACAATCTAAAGCATACATAGATTTTGTGCAGATTGTCTGTGATGGAAAGAGTGATATTCTAAAGATTTTTACTAGAGTGAATCAGTAGCTTGTGTTCACATATCAGTACAGATAACAACATTCTACCAAGGCACCTCAATCTTGACCTTCAGTTGTGTCTTCTTTCACATATCGTAACAAAGAATCTGTCTCTGCCAAAACACACCAATCCCAGGAGTCAATACCACCTACCAGGAGGAGGACCCATGCCCCAGGCGAAGCTGGATGCCTTGAAGGAACAGGTGGCAGCTGCCATCCCAGCAGAGTTGATGGCAGGAGTTGCGGGACAGGACAGTGCTGGCCGCGAGGACCAGCAACACCTACAGGGTAAGTGGCAATAAGGGGCAATATGGGCAAAAACGTCATGTTGTGCAGTGCAGCAAGCTATGTTCCCTTGCTCCACTGCGCTGTGTGCAAGGGGAAGGGTGGGAATCTCACTCATGTACCATTCAAAATCACCTAAATGTAAGTCACACTGCCCAGTCACATATTGTACAGCTCAGTCCAGCTCCATCAAGTTTGTCCTTTCTAGGTGTGATGTGCAGCACCAGACCAGGTTCACCTTTGTATACTGGGCCTTGTAGTGGAATGTAGAACATGAGTCACCAGAACTACAAGTCCCACAATACAAAGCACAAAACATGGACTGGAACAACACAGGATGCATGGATACTTCAACCCTACCCAACCTGACTGTGACAATGCAGGCCACCTTGCACCTTGAGGCCAGTGCATCTTACTTGGGCCCATGCACACAAATCAGGACTGTAAAGCTATGGAATAGAATGGCCTTGTCAGAAGAAAAACTACTCACCTGAGAGGTTGCACAGGTGTGGGGCATGTGAAGTATCAACACATAGGAACAAGTAACGAGCCCTGTGTATTGTCACTAGCTTGTAGCTACATCACATGCAGCTGTGCTGACATGCGGGGTGAGAGCAGGCAGGTGTTACCTGCCATGGTAGGGACCACCTGAACTCCTGTCATGTATGACACATAACCTTCAAATACAGGCACCCATGTCAGCCCATTAGATATGCTCATGCAAATTGTTGGTGTAGTAGGCACATGAGAGTCAATGTATGATCTGGGTCCCATCATTGTGTACCAGTAAGTTGCGTCCCTGTGCCTAAATGAGGATTGCCAGAGGAGCAAAATGTACATGTACAAGAGAGAGTGCCTGAGTCTAAAGATGTGTGATACTCTGCAGACACCTACCTCTTGCAATTATCAAATGTGGTGAGCGTCAGTGCTAGCAATCTACCTAGTTTGACTGGGCCCATCCCCTCTGAGGTGGTACACAGTGCCCACTGTCCACAACTATGGAGCGAACTGTGTGTGAAATGAAGTTACATGAGTATACACAAATAGGAAACCCATGGTAGGTAGATGCCTCACACAGTCCTGCAGTGTAGCAAGGATGTTCACTGTGTAGAGGTGTGTGGATGAGTGTGAAAAACTGAACCCTTGGCCACATGAATGCACAATGTGCATACAAGACAGCACAACAAGGCAAAGTGTTGTGGTGTACTGTGTGAAAGGCAGACAGCAGGATCAAATCCAATACATGACCAAACCCACATCATCTTCACAGGAGATGTGGGCTGAGTACTGACCGTAGGGAATGCAGGCACCCTGGGGACTTGGTGCAATGTGCACAGTAGTGGTGTCAATACGTCAAAGCACAATCAGTATAGCCTGCATGATAAAATGAGCTAATCACCCAGGCAGATGTGGACCTTACCTCAAATCACCCTTGCAGGCATGAACTACGCAGCAAGCTGTGTAACTGTGTTGCAATGTCTGTCATGTCATGAAAAGACACCCATGTCACACAGTGGGTGTGTGAACAATGCAGAGATACTGCCATCTGAAAGGCTACTACAGTGCAACTTGGTCTCAATACTTACGAGTAACATATGTCCTACGCATCAATATTGAACTGAAAGTGAATTAGAAGAAAGTCTGTATGTCAACCAGATAAATCATGTCAGCATCCAACATTGATCACCATTAATATATATCTTTTCCAGTGCAGAGTATGAAACAACACTTCCTGGATGAGGAACCTGATGAGGATGACAGCCTGCCAATGCTGGACCAAGACACCCTCCAGCAAATCCTGGCCTCCATTGATACACCATCTCCGGTCACGGGACGGGCCTACAGCGTCGTAGGGTCTCCAGAGGATCTGCCTACCACCAGACAAACCCCATCTGCCAGCCCAAGGGCAGCCCTGGACTCCGAGGACCCTCAAGTTGAATTCCAACGGGGTGCAGTAGGAGTCCAGCGGAAGCTGGCAGATGAGGTGCATGCAGAGATGGAGACTGTGGTGGGTACCCTAGAGGGAGTCCGCAGGTGCCTCAGTCTTAATAAGGACATCTCAGAGGCTATAAGAGGAACCTACATGGACTGGATCAGTCCAGAGTCGACATCGCTGGTGTCATGAGGCAGAGGCATGAACAGCTGCCCTGCTGAAGTGGCACTAGTGAGGTGGCCAACCAGCTGGGGGCTATCTGCACCATCATTGAATCTATGGAGCGGAAGCAAGACTCTTACATAGCAACAATGGGTGCCTTACACTGCGATGTTGTTGCCATGTTGGCAAGCCATCAGGCCCTTCTTAGCGCTGTGCTGCCTTCCTTGTTGGCACAGACAGTTGCTGCTGGATATAGGGGATCCACATCTTCAGCCCCTGATGTGTGTGTGCCTCTGGCACCGACAACACCCCCCTGAGGAGAGGCACCACACACATCAGAGGACTAAGATGTGGACTGCAACACTTTCCAAAGAAGAACTACCCAGTAACAATTGTCAGTGCCACATGGACAGTTTCTTGTTCAACCTGTGCTTAAGATCATGCCTATGTGATTTTCCACCTGTTGATCTTGGCCATTTGTAGACTGTCAATGTGATCTTACTTCCCTAATGACAATTTGCACCTCCTCCTCACTGAAACACTCCTCTCCTAAACATGTTACATGACATGTATACCTCATGGACTCTGTCTGGACATCCTATGGCTCAAACTCTATGTTGGGGGTATTGCTGCAAGGACTGCCACTTGCACTTTGCTCCTTGGCTCACATGTAAATAAAAACACTAAAATTAACCAGCCCGTTGTATTTCTGTTGCAGATAGGACAAACGTGACCATGGTTGATGTGTACATACAAAACACACTTCTCAACATCTCTTGCTAATTTGCGACTGGTCCTATCACATGATCAGGTCTGACAAGTGAAAGCATCATACACCTACACTTCCATGTCAATCTGTACCAAATCACTGTCAATTATTGAAAATCTTGATGTGACAATAACCATTGCTACCTTATGTGCCACACAGTCAAATAGGCCAACTAATCCCACAACAGCAGAAGTCTACTAATTGGGCTAGTGATGCATGTGAGCCACAAACACATGCTCATGCATCCACATATGCCCAGCACAGGTATAATGACAATGTCATCATGTATATATGTCTGCCTCAAGGCTCTAACAGAACTTTGCATATTAGAACCATTATAAGCCATCCACGTAGAACATACAAAGATTAATGGTCAGACTCCTCCTGTATAGCACTACTTCTCTGTCACTGAAGGATGTAGAAACTCAGTGCTACACCTTGGATGTCAGTAAGCATGAGCTGCAACTACAAAGTAATTTGGTTTGTGTGTTAATTGACAAATGATGTAATAAGCCACACTGCAATACATTGGTTCAATGTATTCCTCTGCCCCTGATAGTCCTCACATGCATTGAGTGTGATTGCAACCACACATGACAGCAATTGTACAATGTACACGCGTATAAAATTGTAGGAGCCATGGCACACATCCCTCATTCAAGCTACACATGCCATGGGGAATGGTAAAAGTGAGACCAATGTTCACCTAACTTAGCAAGTAGTTGCCCCAAAACACATGCTATTTGTGCCACACGTATCAGGTAGTCAATGGCAAAGAAGATTGAAGTTGTCTGGCCAGGTGTGGCCCACTCCCATGGATACCAACCAGCAAACTATACTGAGGGCACTGTAAAATGGTGCAAGGGTGTAAGTGTCAGGCACCAGTGTGTGTCATCACACAGCCAGGAATGGTGAATAGGGGTTGAGAAAACCATTCCTACAATACATGAGCATCACTTACACACACAGTGCATCAGCAGGTGAATACTTGTTTTGGCCTGTGTGTCCATTCACAGCAAGAGTGCCACTTACAATGCACAATCATGTTTGAATATCCCTTAAGTGCCTCCATTGCAGACTTGACAGGATCTTCTCCATAGGTGTCTCACTGCCTAGAAATCCAAAAGCATGTTCTTTTGTCTTTCTTTTTTTATATTTATTGGCATTTTGAATAATAACAGTACATTTTCATTCATGTGTGTCACACCAACTTACATAATCCTTGTCTCCGATCTGCGGAGCCAAAAGCATGTTCTTAACACAACCAAAGCATATATGACAACTGCCATGCAGTCAATAAGTAAGCAGTTGTGAAACTGCAAAACAACATTTATTTAAAACATCTTAAAATTATCAAAATATATAACTAGCTAAACCACACTGTCATCCTATCTAAACTATGACTAAACTAACCTATGCTAAATTACCTATACAACCGTAACTTAAAACTATCCTAACCTACCTAACCTTAATTTATCCTACTCTACACATATACCACAACAGACATGTTAAACATCAATTCCCCATCCCCTTTAAAACACATTTGCACACAATACAAACATAAAGTACACCTATCCACAAACTAGCTGAACATTAAAACCTAAACAAATATATATATTTTGGTATTTTTATATATATATAAATATATTTTCTAATTATCCTAAACATTAACCCCCCCCACTTAATAACCTACCCATCCATATACCCACCTAACAACAAATAACTAAAAAAATCTATAAAATCATTAAAGCTCCGCTAACCCATCCCTATGCTAGAGCCTATTCTAATCTATGGTAAAATACTGCTTGCTAAAAGCAACTATAAATAACTGAGGAGGGGCCAAAAGTTAGAGGGAGGCCTATAGCTGTTCGGCTATTCGGTCCACTGTCTGCTGCAACGTGGGCACCATGTGCATGAGTGTGGCAACCTGTAGTTCAAGGCCTGCCAGACGTAACTTTATGTCTGAATTGTCTTTCATGGCATGCTTTTCGAAATCTGATTGCTGTCCTGGGGTACTGGTTACAGCCTGTGATGCCACTGTTGGCTTTAATGTGGAGGGTCCCAGTACTACACCCGGACCACCACCATGAGCCACATCAACTTCATGCCTGGTTCTTGTCCTGTCCTGCCCTTTCTGTCCCCGAGGTGGAGACTTCCATGTCCCAGCTGCCTTTCCATCTTCGTAATGAGTATCTTGGCCTGTATCTTGCAGGTAATTGTCAAAATATGCTCAATGGTGAAAATTCCCAGGGATGACAGCATGGGTAACGGCTGCAGTGAATATAGCATGTCACAACGCATGCTATTACATCGCGTGCTTTTACAACGCGATCGTTGTAACGACCGCGTTGTTAGTACGCTATACCTTTACATCGCAAGTGATTAGAATGACTTGCTGTAGGGGGTGCGTCAGTTTGCGCAACAGTAGGGAAGGTGTTGGAATTCATTTCCAATACTTTAGCGCCCCATACAGCAAGTTGTTCTAATGACTTGCGATGTAAAGGTATTGAGAGTGTTGTAAATGCTGTTTCCCGGCTGCAGTAAGTGGACAGTGAAATGGCCTGTGTGCTGACAACACAGTGCATACACGCTTGTGGTACTTTACAAATTGCTCTTCTTTGGAGTCTCTGCACAACATCCTTTAAACCACCATGGCATTTTACTAATAGCTTTTTCTGTCATCCAATATCACATGTCACTGATATGCAGCACTCTGAGAGATGAACAGGTACCCATGATACAGGATGACAGTTGACACATAGCATGATAAATGTGGGATAAGGAAAGAAGCAAAGTAAGTCATTGATATGGACAATGGACTCACAAACTCACAGCAACAAATGGGGATATATAACTTGACCACTGGCATTGCTATAATGAAAGATACATTTTAACTATGTCACCTCACAAATACATATGCAGCATCTTTACTTGGAAGGAATAATGTTTCGGCATGCCGAGCCTGCTCACATGGTCACACAAGTCATTTGGAGTCTGAACTTTGGCTGAACGCCGAGCTACTGGTACATGTATGGATCACAAAACATTTTGACGTTTGAATGGCATGAATGTCTGACATGCTGTCAATCATTCACACTGAACCAATTTTTGTTAGAGATGAGAGACATATTCTACATGCATGGGCATGGTATGATGTGAACACACAAAAGGAGGACAATTAAATTGGAAAAGATGTTCACTGTGCACATTTGCACATAAAAGGTTTCTGTTGACAATTGGTAGTATTGTCTGTGATATTGTTACAGCCCAAATTCACCTGTGTGGCTCAAATTTGGACTAAGACAAACATGCTATGACAGGAAATTCACAGCCTATCCCATGCAACATTTCTGTCACGTAATTTGGGTAACATGTTATCACTTTCTGTCCATAGTATGAGTGAGAGACATTTGAGCGTATGATCATCGTTGGTTTGGGGGCAGGTGATGGTACATGTGCCGTAACCATCCACACCATAGCTGGCCCAATATTAGCATAGCAGATTTTGACCTATCCATATCATGTGAGCCTGCATACATTGGCAATTTATTCACATTGCCATTTGCCCCTATCAATTGCACATGCAACTTTGTCCTACTTCTGTTGTGAATCTACATGTAGGGTAATGCTTGTTTCTACTGACTGATGATACCTCTTACACATCTCCATCCAAACAATATATGAGAACACACACAATCCTTACAGAGCAAAGAAACATTCAGGTGACACTCACTGATAGCAATGGGATCTTTGAAGCTCTCCACCTCACCACGGATGTATGGTTCCAGACCACCTACAAGACAAAAGCATGGTACACGGCTCTGTGAATGTTGATCATGTAAAATGTACATGCACATATGAAGCAGAGTAAATTTACTTGACAAATGTCTGGTATAGTCTGTACAGTGGACATTTAGCATATGGCAAAGTGAAAATTCCCTAACGATGGGCATATGTCTATAAGCACAATCCCAGCCTATCTTCCTACATGGTGCAGGGGTGCCTGACAGACCAATTGGACAGACTACACTCTGCATAAGTATGATATTGCTGGGGCCTTCTCAAGTCAATAAGTGTTCTGAACAGTGCTCCACACAACAGACAGTACCCATGCTTGTTTGTCTTATTCACTTCACTCCTCACGTTACTAGTGCGCTGTAAATGAACAATGATCATACAAGCCCTGCACAGGCTCATTAAGGAATTGTGACCATTTTTCAGAAAAGACATGTATGTGTAACGTTTTGGGGGAAAACCAAACACCATGTCCAACCTGTGGCCTCATGTAATGGGAGTGCGCTCCCCTGCAACATACATGGCGGTTGGCCCCCATAGTTTGGAGTCAGTAATGACCTGGAAGACAAGGTGACATTACTTCCTACATAGTGCCGGATGGATCCCACAGCACCTATGGGCCTTCCCTGCACTGCATGATCTGTTTTGGCTATTGTAATGCCACTCTGAACAGGCCCTTGTGGCATGCGCTGTTTCATAAACTGAGTCACTGTGTATCATGCCATATTACCCCACATATATATTTGGCCTTTCCAGTTGAAAAAAGCAATTAAAGATGTTTGCTAAAGCCACACAGCTACAGGCTCATGGAATATATGGACTTACCGATAGGCCCACCAACTTCAGTTCCCAGGTGGTTGAGGAGATCTGCCTCCGGGCTGACCACATCTGCCCATTGCTGCTTTAGTTGGTGGACAGTACATTGTACTTTAAACACACAGCTCATGCGGGACTGCACCTTCTCCCAACACTCCTGCCTGTCTCATGTAAGGTAGCCTTGGCTCACCCTACCTCCACTCCCGATCATGTTGGGTAGGTAGTGGGCCACCAGCCACAGCAGGCCACCAAACCCCTCCTCTGACAGATTTTTCATTCGGCCCCTACCTGACATCTCCCTAAACAAACAACCCGCCCTAAAGCCTGACACAACAGAAACGTATCCTTCCCCCTACACCCAAAACTACAAACCCCTAAATGGACCTACACCCAACAATACACTGGACAAAGCAATACAAAATACAAATAAAATACACAAATAGCAGTTTAAGTACACAACAGGGACAGCAAAGACACAAAAAGACCAAAAAACAGTATATTTCACAAGAGCACAAACTAAACACCTCCACCAGCCAACACAGACAAAAAGACTGTAAGTGAAAGTGAAAGGAACTTCACACTTCCTGGTTTGCAGCATGGCTGAACCATTGCATTATATCCTGGGTGGATGCATCACGTTTCCTACTAAAGTGTCACTTTTCCTACCAAAGTGTTTTTTTCTTCTGACGGAACGCTAGAGAAATAGCCAATGCGTGAGTTACACACAACACATTACAATGCACAATGGATTGGTTTTGACGCTTTGGCGTTGATGCATTGCTTCCGCCCGACACTACGGGTGCAATCCTTCATGCAATGGGCCAATGTATTTGTTTTCATTCACGCAACTAGCCTTTTGTGTGTGGCACAGTGTATTGATTGGTGCAATGCAGGGAAGCACTACCAGGGATCATGTTTCTTGCACAAAATATATTTTCTGACATGCTTGTAGACTTGGGATGTGTTGCATGTGTATGTTAACAGTGCACATATGTGTGACTTCTTGCGTTCATGGTGCGGACACTAAGACAGGCAATATATAGCTGTGAAATACACAGATGTTGTCACATGTGCATATCTTGATAATACCAATATGTATTGCAGTTTGTATTATGCTATCATTGATGCAGGATTCACCGTAGTAGCCATTTATTGTTCACAGATATTGCACTCTTATGCAAATGATATACACATTGTCGTACATGATTATGGCCATACTTGAATATCGGTCTATCAGTCTGCATTCCAGACAAAGGATGTGGTATGGACGCAATACACACTCAGGGAGTGACGTACACTGGCAGCTTGAACCAATCTACAGTGTATGTGGCTTCCAGCTCACAGATTGAGTGTCTAGATAGGAAAGGTATGTTGCGCGACCAATAGGTCTCCTGTTCAAATGTGCATGCCATAATTTAGCAGACAAAAACAACCACTGACCAACATATTATGTTGTGGTGCACACACATCTGCTGTCTGTGCTTGGTGTCTGGCACTATATATGTGGCACATGCACATAACACATGCAGAAAAGTGTTTGGAAAACATATTCGCCTATATTAAGATCATCGCGAGGCCAGTTTGAGGAGGCCAAACAAGTGTGTTGGCCTCCAAGTAGGAATATGTTTTCCATTGCCATGCTTCTAATCATTCGCCAACAGAGATGGCTTACATGAAGTTATGATGTGTGTAGGCATTCATACCAGATGGTCATATGTGCATTTACTGTACGTATATGCCACTCTAACCTGGAATGCCTTTGTGCATGCTACCTTTGCAGGGATGATATTTCATGTCGTTCTACCATGACATATTTTTGACCTATTAGATTCTTTTTGTGTTGTGTTTTTATCAACATACATAGATGGAGCTGTAGGAGTCACAGCATTGTTTGTTTAAGGGTAAGACACAGCCATTCCTGCATGACGTAAAGCCATTTCTGCTTTACTTCCTGGTTGGGGGTGTTGCAGGGATTCTGTTCAGGAACAGAACTATGCTTGGGATCATAGATCATCAGCATGTAGGGACTGAGTCATCATACCCCCTCAGTATCTATGAGCCCGAGTCCGAATAGCTATATTGCCTCACTTGCTCTCCTAACCTTACCAGAGAAACAAGTGAATTACCACCCTAGAACACAACACTCTCGATCCTCTCAGGGATCGCGGTAACAGGACACACCCTTTCGCTCTCTCATTTTTACTCGTCCACAATAAAATAAACAAGAGTCATGAAGGAAGTTTAGAATATCTATTCAAACTATTGTGTCCTAAAATGCAGTATTTGTGCCACAATTAGAAAACAAATGCATACTAAAAATACTGTTAGCATGGTCAAAAAAACATATATCATAAAAACCCCTGTCATGTTATAAGACAGAATATCCTAAATCCCCCTCTCTTCTACTGAAGCTAAATAATTATATATCAAAGATATCTGGGATTAGTGGCAGACCCCGTACCTTAGCATTCATAGATGGACATTCTACATCTCAGCGGATGTAGCATTCTTGTCTCAGAGCCTTCGCTCAATGTGTGTACTTAAACTCCTGTGCTCAGTTATATGACAAGACATGTGTGCTCATAAACAGCAGCTGTGTTCTCATGTATTGTCTAGGTGCTAGTGCCTCGCCAGAGAGAATAACAAGGGGCCTTGCTGTTTGACCTTGTCCATGCTGTTTAGACTTAATCCCAGGAACAGAACAGAACACGAAAAGATATGCAGGTTCTGTGTGAAAGTACAGTGTGAAACAAAAGCAAGCGTGTTTATATAGTAACGTGTGCAAAAGAAAGTGCGGCCTACAGCATGCACAATTAGGCTAACATATGGAAAACTACAATAGGCCATGCCAGAAACACATGACAGGGGATTGGGGTTGGGTTAACGCTCTAGTGGGCTCCTGGGCGACAGTATATGTGTGCGGATGTGGTCGTAGTCTTCGTTTGGCTGCAGGTAGCACTTGCTACTTTTTAAAACACACTTTATTTTCCTGTTGTTTTTACTGTTTGTGCAGCTTTTTTAGATTCCCCTTTTGCACTCTCTCAGACCATCTGATAAAGGCATAGTCTGTCGTCTCACTTACCTGCTCATAGGTCCGCCACTGCTGTTAGCGTCAATTGTTGCAGAGGGAGTGTTCTGCTTTACTTCCTGGTTGGGGGATTGGGGTTGAATCAGTGCTCTAGTAGTCTCCTTGGAGACATAATATATTCCCCATGGGTGCGCGGACACGCTTGTAGTCTTCGTTTGACTGCAGGTAGCACTTGCTGCTTTTTAAAACATATTTGCTTTTCCTGTTGGTTTTTACTGTTTGTGCCGCTTTTTAAAATGTCCCTTTTGCACTCGCTCAGACCAGGTGATAAAGCCATAGTCTGCCACCTCACTCACCTGCTCCTTGGTCCGCCACTGCTGTTAGCGCTGATTGTTGCGGAGGGAGCGTTCTGCTATACTTCCTTGTTGGGGAATTAGGGTTGGGTCAGCGCTCTTTTCCCATGAGTGCGCAGACGCATGCAGCGGGCATGCTGCTGGCGCGTTAAAGGCATGCCAAATGCATACTCATCTGCGTCCGTCCACGTTCCGACTGCGCCCTGACCCCTTCATCTTTCACATCCAGTCTGACCCCATTGAGGTACTCTAGCCATCAACTCCACAGCGTTCAACCTTCATGCACAGCTTTTGAGTTCAATGAACTTTACTTTTCTAAAGGATATACGTGTGTCACCTGTGGGTTTAAGGTAAACAATTACCTCCCGGTTATCCATCCACTGGATGCCCCCGACAGCCCCCTCATAGACATGCCAATTAAGCAGACATCTGGGAGAGATGTCACTCTTAGGGGATTTTTCATTCTTGCTAGTCCGCTTGTCACACACAAACTTGAACTTGCGGAATTTATACAATCCCATCACCCGGATTGGGTATTTATCACTGAGTCCAGGGCCAATGAAGCCTCGGGCCCATACCTTGTGGACACTGTCCCACGGGATACGCTATCCTCAGATAAGGTAGGACAGTCAAACCTGGAGGTGGGCTGGCCATTATTCATAAGTTAGAGTATCCCTGTCATGCTGAAAGTTTACAGTGGGTAAGTTCCTGTGAGGCGATGGGCTTTACTATACAAATGACTGCTGCTTACGCCTTCTCTGTAATTTTAGTCTATAGGCCTCCTGGTCCAAGTTGGAGTTTGCAGCGGACCCAACCCCAATCCCCCAACCAGGAAGTAAAGCGGAATGCTCCCTCCTCAACATTCGGTGCTAACAGCCATGGTGGACCGAAGAGCAGGTGAGTGGGACAGCAGACTATGCCTTTATCAGCGTGTCTGAGAGAGTGCAAAAGGGGAATTCTAAAAATTGGTGTAAACAGTAAAAACAAAAGGAAAATCAAGTGTGTTTTAAAAAGCAGGAAGTGCTACCTGCAGCAAAACGAAGACTTGAGCATGGCCGCACACTCATAGGAATATATACTGTCTCCAAGCAAATCCCTTTTCCACTCGCTCAGAACAGCTGATAAAGGCATAGTCTGCCATCTCACTCACCTGCTCCTCGGTCCGCTACTGCTGTTAGTGCTAATTGTTGCAGAGGAAGTATTCTGCTTTACTTACTGGTTGGGGGACTGGGGTTGCGTCAGCGCTCTAGTGGTCTCCTTGGAGAAAGAAAATATTCTTTATGAGTGTGCACCAAAGACATACCCATCTGCGCCCGACAGTGTTCGGACAGCACCCGGCGCCCTGACCGCTTCATCTTTCACATCAAGATTGACCACCTTGAGGTACTTTAGCCATCAACTCCTCATTTATTGAGCCATATCTTGTAAAAAACAACGGTTTTGGGAGACTTTCATTTCCATCTGGAGGCCTCCAACAACTCTGAGGTTAGGCTACTTAAGGAAAACTTTGCCTGCCTTGGACTATCTCAGCAGGCTATTGTACCTACCCACGCAGCAGGACATACCCTTGATGAAGTCTTTACCATTGACACTCACCTAGCAGTTCAAGAGTCACTGCCCCTTACTCTCTTACTTACACTCCCCCCATTCCAGAAGAACGATTATGTAACTGGCACAAAGACTCTGTCCAGGAACTGGAGGGGGGTCTCAACAGAGTCCTTGGTCAGTGCCCTCAACATTACTCCCAGTGCCACCCACGATGAGGTGGACAAATGGCAGAAAGCTTCTCTGATTGGTTGCAGACTGTGGCTGACCTCGGAGCTCCGCTAAGGAAATCTAAGTAGAACAGGAAAATGCCAGCTGCTCTCTGGTTTCCTGAGCGTCTGAGGCTCCTTAGGCAGACGTCTCATTGCCAGGACCGTATTTAGTGGAAACACTTTGGGGAACAGGAGAGGGCCCTATATAAGAATGCCCTCAAAAGATACATCTTGTCATTAAGGAAGAAAAAGCACTCTATTGTAAAAACAAATTTGAGATGAAGAGCTCTCCCAAACAGCTTTTCAAATCCCTCCATCAGCTTTCCTCCCCCGGCCTGCCCAGAGGTGCAGGGATCTCAAGAGATCTGCAACAAGCTTGCAGATTTCTTCCAGGCTAAAATTGCAAATATCTACTCAGAGTTGGATGCTCGCAGCACTTCATAGAAGGTGCAGGGGAGTCCCAGTTTGAAGCACAGCAAAAGTCTCTAGTTTCCTTAGAGGGTAAGGAGGAACAGGTGCAGTTGCTTTAATTTTTCATGCTTCTAACACCTGAGCTTACAGAGTCACTGTTATGTAACATCAAGTCGGGAACCACTAGGGAAACCTGTGCTGCTTAGAACTTGCACTTGGTAGCTGGCACAGTGGCTCGTCCCCTCACAACAATCACGAACACTGCTATTATGGAAGGACACTACCCAAGTCCCTGGATAGAGGTAGTGATTAGACACTTCCTTAAGAAACCTAATCTTGATTCCAATGACCTCAATAATTACAGACCGATCTTGCTGCTTTCGGTTCTAGCCAAAATCCTGGAAAAACATCTCAAACAAGCTCTGATGAGGCATGCAGAGGAACAGGATCTGTTGGATATTTCGAAGTATGGCTTTCGTAGCAACCGCAGGATTGAAACTGCCTTAGTAGCTGTAACAGACAGCATCATATGCTTCGACAACGTAGGAAAGGCCTTGGCACTGATCCTGTTAGAGCTCTCCGCTGCATTTCTGAAAGCTAATAGATCTGATTTTTTTTTTCAGTTTGAGGAGGAGAGAATTCCAGGGTCTAGTTGTGCCGATGACAAAGCTTTGTCCGCCCCAGAAAAGTTTTTCAAAATTTAGGAACTATAAGATTGTAGGCTGATGCAGATCGTAGTGGTCTAGATGGAGTATACCATTGAAAGCTTTGCCTGAAATAGTTAAGGGGTCAATGCTGTGGAGTGCCCTAAAGGCAATGCACAGGGCTTTAAAGCAGATGAGCTTCTTGACTGGAAGTCAATGAAGAAGATTAAGCTCATAGGAAACAGACTCATATTTAGGAATGCCTAAGAGTAGGCGGGCAGTGACATTCTGTAGGATCTGGACAAATAGAGCATTACAGTAGTCAACTTTAGATAGTACAAGAGCTGAGGTCACAGTTTTCTGCAAGTTAGGCAGGATGAAGGGGAAGATTTTCCTGAGGAGCTTCATGGGGTATAAGGTGGCGGAGGTACGGGTGTTAACGTGGACCTCAAAAGACAGTTTGCTATTAAAAACTAACCATACGTTTTTTACCTTATTGACAGGGACAGCACCAGAAGGAGGTATATTGCCAAAAAGCAGGACCTCTTTGTGAGAAAGTGCCCTCTTTCTGCATGGTTGCCCCCACTTTTTGCTGAATTGCTGATGTGCTTTGACTGAGTGTGCCCTGGGCTCCTGCTAATCAGGTACCCAGGGTCTATGTTCTTTCCCTAAAACTGCATTTAAGCCTAAACCCAATTGGCATCTCTGGCCACAGGTCAGCCCCTGGTAAATGGTACCAGAGGTACCCAGGGCACTGTGATCAGAGAAGGCCTCTAAGGGCTGCAGCACTTATTGTGCCACCCTTAGAGGTCTT